>JAGFNQ010001931.1:310352-327403 GCA_024364735.1 Boesenbergia rotunda | reverse complement strand
TTGGACTTCAAGGGCAGTTGGTGCAAGTATTTATGTTTAGCTGAGTTTGCCTACAACAACAGTTACCAAGCCACTATTGGTATGGCACCCTATGAAGCTCTTTATGGAGGAAGTGCAGATCTCCCCTCTGTTGGTATGAGAGTAGTGAGAAGAAAGAAATGGGATCTCAGACTGATCTTATAGAGGATACCACAGAAGCAATCAGGAGCATCCGCCAGAGGATAGAGACTGCTCAGAGTAGGCAGAAGAGTTATGCAGATGTACGTCGTAGGCCGTTAGAGTTTGAAGTTTGGGGATACAGTTTTCCTCAAAGTAGCACCTATGAAGGGAGTGATGAGATTTTGGTAAGAAAGGCAAGCTAAGTCCTCGATACGTAGGACCTTACCCAGTGATAAAGAGAGTTGGTAAAGTAGCTTATGAGTTGGAGCTACCCTCAGAAATGTCAGCAATACATAACGTATTTCATGTTTCAATGTTAAAGAAGCATATCCCAGATGCCAACCAAGTGATTGAGCCACAGATGGTACAAGTGCAAGAAGATCTCAGTTATGAAAGTCGACCTATTCAGATAATAGATCGAGCAGATAAGAAGCTGAGGAACAAAGTGGTACCACTAGTAAAAGTTTTATGGCTAAATCAGAAGTATGAGAGGCAACTTGGGAATCAGAAGAGAGCATGAGGCAAAGGTATCCAGAGCTGTTCTAGTTCGAGGACGAACTTTTTATAAGGTAGGGAGGATTGTAACGCCCCAAAATTTCCATTTTTAGTTCTTAAAATCCTTAGAATTATTTAAAAATGATTTAGAAATATTCTAGATATTTTTTAGGAATTTTTAGAGTATTTTTATGGAATTTTCCGAGTCCGTTTGGTATTTTAGAGAAAGGAGAAAGAAATAAAAAAAGAAAAAAAAACGTTTAAAGGGGCAGCCGGGTATTGAACCCGCGACCACAGCGAGGAAGGGAAGCCAACGAACCAGCTGGGCTAGGGTATCAAGCACAGAAAAGGAAGGAGAGATATAATGTTATAGAGTAGTTAAGCCTTTTCATTAAGAGGTATATTAAGCCCTCTTAAGTCGCGTGAAACCCTGGAGAAGCCGTAGCCGCGCGCGTGAACAGAGAAGAGAGGCGAGGAAGAGGCGAATTCAAGGGTTCTTCTTCTTCTTCTTCTTCTTTTCACCTTTTCCCTTGAGTAGAGAAGACCTAGGGTTGTTTTCCTAGGGCTAAAGGTGGAAGCTTTCAAAAGAAGGAGGGGAAAGGATTTGGTAGGGAGTTTTCTCCCTGTTTTTGTGAGTTTTCTTCAAGACCGATGTAAGTAAATCACTCACCTGCAATAGGAGTAGTTTTCATTACGAAATTCTTGCTATAAAGCCATGATTTCGAAAAAGAAGCACGTTTTGAGAAACCTTGCTAATTGCATGTTTAGATTGTTAAAGTTGCATGCTTTCTTATGTTAGAAATCCAATTAAATGGTATTGAATGTAAGTAGGCCAAGCATGATAAGTTTTAATATGAGAAAGGACCCAAAAGTGAAGTTTTGGGTTAAGGGCACATAGTGTGCTTGATGGAAAGTTTAATGTAAGGAAGGTTAAGCTCTTTTAATGCAAAAGAAAAGTTAGTTGATAAGTATGAATAAGTATAGTAAGAAAAGTATTTTACTTTTGTGAAAGAGACATGTACCGGGCAAATGTAAGGCCCACAGAAAGTTAGTAGAAAGTTCTAATAGGATGCGGTGGCTAGCTACCTCGCAACCTATTAGAAAAGCGCGCAGTTGGTACACTGATACCATGGTACAATGTCAAGGCCTAAGAGAAAGTTGATTATTTATTTTCAAGTATGTAAGTATGATCAAGTAGTTTTTTTTTTTGAGAAAGTGTTTAATTATTATATGTGTACCTTGATACAATGCAAGCATGATAAAGTAGTTCAAGTAGTAAGCATGGTTAGTTGTGTACTTTGATACATTAACAAACATGATAAAGTGTTTCAAGTTGTAAGCATGTTTAGTTGTAAGTTTTGAAGTAAGTAAAGTTTTAAATCATTCTTCGAAATGAGCATGTTTAGTATTGACATCATGATTTTGTGAGTAGGGATTTACTTACTAAGCATTGTGCTTATTAGTTGCATTTTCCTTCTATTGCAGATAAAGGAAAAGAGAAAGCGTAAGTTGGGAGGCGACAGGACTTGCATTGATGTTCAGAGGAGGTGGAACCGGGGTAAAAGATCCGTTGGGTTGAGTATGAGTAGAGTTTGGTATTTAGAAACATTTAGTTTTATGTTTTGAATAGTAAAGAGTGAACCAATGTGTTTAATTTCCGCGTAGAGTAAGAAGTTGATACAACTTGAAGATGTTTACTTATGTTTTTCCATATGCTTGGTTAGTTTGGTTAAGTTCCGTATTAGTTTCAATTTCAAGAGTTTGGATTGGTTTTGAGTTGCCAATGTGCCAAATAAACTAGTATATATGATAGATTTGAAGTTATATCTTAATGCGAAGTGATAGTATGTGATTTGTGGATGTTTGAAAGGGATTTTCAGGTCTGAAATTTGCAGTTTCAGGCGTGCCAGTCGACTGGCTCAGATACCAGTCGACTGCTATATCGAACAGAACCTTCTGTTCGATATGGCAGTCGACTGACCATATACCAGTCGACTGACACCAGTCGACTGATATAATAGCAGTCGACTGGTACCATTAAAGAAAAACTGTGTAGAGCAGCTGGTTAGTGCTTTAGTGTTACAACTAAGAGGTCTAGGGGTCAAATCCTGGCAAAGCAAATAAAATGAAAGTTGTTTTGTTTTTTTTGAAAAAAAAAAAGAAGGAAGAAAAAAAAAAAATTCAGAGCAAATTAAGGGGACTCAAGTAGGTGTAACCTAAGGCTAAGGATAAGGTAAAGTTAAGGTTAAGCAAATGTGACGTCCGCTTTAAGGAAGTTAAGGGAAGTCTGGTCGTCACATAATTGACTTCTATTAAAACCACTTACCTTAATTTCGCCGTCCTCTGAGAAGGTCAGTCTGTCGTCGTCCTGTTCTGACTCTGACTCGGTCTCGACTTCTTCTGAGGCGATTAGTGCTAGTAGATTCGACTGTGGGACCTCTTCTTCTTCTTCGGATGAGGACTCGTCCCACGTTGCTTGAAGTGCCTTCTTCCTTCTATTCTTCTTGGTTTCCTTTAGGTTCGGACACTCCGTCTTGTAGTGACCCTTCTTCTTGCACTCGTAGCAGGTCACGTTGGGCTTGTTCTTTTTGTTTGCGGGTTCAGCTGGTTCGTCCTTTCTTCGGCTGGCCTTCTTTCTGTTGGTTTGATTCTTCAGTTCTTTGTAGTAGTTTCTTGCCAGTCGAAAGCTTAGGTCGATCTCCTTCTTCATCTTCTGAGTCTGAGTCTGAGTTAGACTCGGGTTCAGGTTGAGGCTTTTTCTTGGTTGACCTTCCAGTTTTACCTGCAATAAAAGTAATACCTTTCTCGGCCAAATTGCAGTTAGTCTGTTCATGCAGTTCTAATTCAGAAAATAATTCATCTAATTTTATTTTTGAAAGGTCCCTTGAAACCTTGTATGCATCTACCATAGATGCCCACAAGGTGTTTCTCGGGAAAGCATTTAGAGCATACCTTATTAGGTCACGGTTTTCTACCTTGTGACCAATAGTGCGTAGACCGTTCATTAGTTCTTGAATCCGGGCGTGAAGCTGAGCAGCTGTTTCGTTGTCGGTCATTTTGATGGTATACAGCTTGTTCAGGAGCAGGTCTCTCTTGCTGATCCGAGTGTCTGATGTTCCTTCGTGCAGCTCGATTAGTTTTCCCCACAGCTCCCTGGTACTGTTGAAAGGGCCCACCCGGTTCAGCTCCTCTTTTATTAAGCCGCATTGAAGGGTCTAGGTCGCCTTTGCATCCGCTTCAATTTTCCGTTTCAGAGCGGTGTCCCACTCTGTGTAGCTTTGAGGTACTCCTTCAGCATTCTTCAGAATTTCCAGTCCTGACTGGATGATTATCCACATATCCACCTGAGTTTTCAGGTGGACCTCCATTCTGCTCTTCCAGTAGGAGAAGTCTTCTCCACTGAAGAGAGGTGGTCTTGCGGTGTGATAACCGTTTTTGTCGTGTCACGGTTTCAAATACAATTTAAGTACCGAATTCCTCTAAACTAATGTAGCATAGAGTAACTCGAGTCGTCTCCCAACGAATGTAGTTAATGCATGATAATTCTCATGATTGAATCTTATTGCTTTTGGGTTTTGGATATGAAACTGGGTTTTGGATGTGAGAGCTATGACTATGAAATGAATAGTAGAGCAAGTATGAAATCTAATCTAATTAAGGAAAGACATTGCAGGTAATGAAATCTAATTTAACCTAACTACAATTGCAGCGAAGAAAAGGATAACTAGAAATTAAACACTAACGAAACTAAACATAGAGCAGAACTACAGCATTGAAGAAATCTACCCTAACCTAGCTTAATTGCATGTAATTGAAGACGTAAAACCTAAAGCAATAGGAAGAGCAATACAAAACGAAACATAAACAGCTAAGAAACATCACAATTGAAAGAAATTGTTCTAACAGACATTTAACCAAACACCTCATATGCATAATGGAAATTGATTCAAATAAGTCATAATTGAAATGGGAAGATCCATCAAATACAAGAATTCAACAATTCTATCACAAACATTCATCATTTAACTCAAACAACCAACTATCAAAACAATTAACAACTGAATCAAGTTTAACAAGCAAATTGAATCAAGCTGCTGTGAAGAAGCTGCCGATGAAGAATTTCTGCCAAATCGGATCTAATCTGATGAAAATAAAGCTGCTAGGAAATGGATCTAATCAAATTGCTGAAATGAAGGCTGTGAAGAAACTGATTTCTGCTGGCTACGGATCTGCTGAAAATGCTGGAATTGAAAGCTGCCCGAAGGAAAATCTACTGAATTGGATGAACTGCTGAAGAAAATAAACATGTGAAACATTAAACTGCAGAAGAAGAAAAACTACGAAACATTAACTGCTGAAGAAAAGCTGTAAGAAGTTGATCGCCAGCTGCGGTGAAGGAAATGGACGGCTTCTCTCCGAACCCCGAAAGAGAAAGCTGCGGTGGAGATGGATGGCTGCGACGGCTACGTTTGGCTGAAGCTCGGAACCCCCAAAGCCTAGCTGTGGTCGCCGGTGATGAAAATGGAAGAAAGAAGGTGGTTGATCGAAGGTCGCCAGCTAGGGTTCGAACCCCGCAGCCCTAGCTGTGCGATCCTTGAGAAGAAAAGATGGTGGTGGAGCGGATGAAGTGAGTCGGGAACCCCCACGACTCGGTTGATCGGAGCTCCGGCCGGCTAGGGTTGGAACCCCTAACCCTAGTTGCGGCGACGATGAAGATGGAGGAGAAGAAGATCGCCGCTGGCTCTGCGTGTGGAGTCGATGAAAAACCTAGGTCGCGCGATCTGCCCTTTTGTTCTCTTGGCTTCCGCGTGTGGATCTGGCTCAAGCTCGGTTCAGTTCAGCAGTCCGATTCAGCTTGAGTCCGGCTCAGTCATTGGCTCAGTTAAGCCAAGCAGCTTCGGTTCAGTCCAACTCAGGTTCAACCCAATTTCAACTAAGCTCAGCCTTTGGGTTCGGTTCTGCTTGGTTCAGTCCAGCCAGCTTCCGCGGATTGAGTCCAGTCAAGCCAGAGTCCTTTGGTTCAGTCCTTGCTCAGCCCACAGCTCAGCTTGAGTTCAGCCCTCTGGTTCAGCTCAGTCAATTGAGTTCAGCTCAGCCTTAGCCCAGCTGTTGGTTCAGTCCAGCCTGGGTTTGGTCCAGTCAAGCCAGAGTCCTTTGGTTCGGTCCAGTCAAATTATGATAGAAGCAGCAGACGGCTGAGATCAATTTGACTTCATCCAACGGTCAGATCTCTTCAGATCTGGACCAAACTTCACAGATCCCAATCAATGGTCCTGATCTACCTGTTCCCAGCTCGGATTAACCAGATCAGTGGCGGATGGTCCAGATCTTCCGTTTTCTTGAATGGATGGTCTAGAACATCTTGAGCTCGATCCAACGGTCAGATCTCTTCCGATCTGGCTGAAATTTTCAGATCTTGATCTATGGCCATGATTGATTCTAACTTAGATTCGGATCGACCAGAAATTGACCGATGGCTCAGATCTAGCCGTTTTCTGGAATGGACGGCTCCTATTAATCCGATGCTTGATCCCTTCGATCTGGATCCAATGCTGACTCAAGTCTAACCCAATTTTGATCTAGGTTCATGATCAATTGAAGCCTACAAAATAATATTCAAATTTAGTGCCAAACATATCCCAAATATACAAAGATTAGAATTAAAAGCCAAAATGAAGGGAATACATGAAACCTAATACAAATGCAAACTTAAGCATATAAAATGTGGATCAAACATGGATTTTAGAGCCTAAAATAATCAGCAAAAATGGTGGTTATCAACTCCCCCACACTTATTCTTGGGCGTCTCGCACAAGTAAATAAAACTAAAAGAAAATAGCATATCTCCCAAACATTACATCCCCTATCAATACCTTAAGAAATAATAAAAGAAAGTTACTTAGGATCATCAAGTCTCAAGAATCCATGCATTTATGGTTCCAAATCTCACATAAGTCAAAAGCATGGTAATTTCATCAACTTGAATAAACTAAGCATGACAAAAACCTCACAAAATGGATATATGCACTGATGCTCACAAAAATAACAGATATGGAAGTGGAGTTCTCTCAAAACATTCATGACATTGTACTACCATATGCTTGCTTATCTTCTACTTCTCCACTACTATAACATAAGTACACAAATCAAGAGGGCTTTTCAGTGAATAATAATGAAACCAAGTGCTAACAAGAGAACAAGAATGATAGATAACAAAGAAGATCATAGAGAACATGAAAGAAGATAAAAGAGAAGATGAGAGCATTGGGGTAATTAACATGATGTATACAATCAAACAATAGTCCAAAGTAAATAACTCAATCAAACCTCCAACACTCATGATTCTCCTTTCACATTCTCAATGCACTACACATCAACCATTTACCACATCTCTCAAAGTGCATGTAGGGATCAACATAACTCTTGAATTTCTCTAAACAATAATATCAAAAGAGTACACATCAAGAAAATATTCCTTTTTGTTCATCACTAATACAACTCGAATGCTTGAGGAAAATTTTTTTTTTCACATAGAGAGATTTTTTTTTCATTCTTTTCTCTCTTTTTCTTTCACTTTTTTTTTTGCATCTTTATTATTTTTTTCTATCTCTCTTTTTTTTTCCACATAGAGAGATTTTCTTTTTTTCAAAGAGAGATTTTTTTTTTCACACAAGCATTCGTCCATATACACTTGTCTCCCCCCCCCCCCCCCACACTTAAAATTTGACCGTCTCGGGCAAGATAGTAAAGCATGATAACATCTAAAACTGACAATAATAGAGGCTGATAATAGAGAAATAAAAATGTAACTCATCATGCAATCACCCCATGCTTTCATTGAATGCTCAAGGAAAGAATAAACTAACAAAGATATGACAGTGATAATATAGTGTCAATGAGAGGATCTGAAAGACAATGAAACATGGAAGTAATAAGTGAAACGCTCAGTAGTGACAATAGCAAAGTAGAGGGAAAACTAAGAGTTTACCAAGAAAAATTGCCTCTATCATATTCATGTAGGCTTATGTTAATGTAATTTCAAAAAGAATCAAAGCAAGTTCTAGAGTGTCAGGTATCACAAATGCTATCACACATAAGAGGATTAAGGATAGACATGGCAATATCCTCACTAGGTGAACAATAAAACTGTCATGCTTAATCTAACAAGATAGAGTCTATCACCACAACAAATGACTAAATGCAATTAATATCCCCAAGCATACCAAGGAAACCAAAACTCAATAATCAGACTTAACAATCTTTTATGATTCTCAAAGCATAATAAAGGAACATGTAAGGAGATACAACTAGAAGTCAAACAAGGTTTATTCAAGACCAAACAAAATACAGAATGAGAAAGCAAAACATGAATGCAAAGTATAAAAGTAAACAAACATGCAAGTATAAACATAAAGAAAAACAAGAAAAGTAAAGTAAAGGAACAAACTCCCCTTTATTCTGGTGGACGGAGCCTATCCAGAAGTAGCCTCCATCGTGGTAGTGGAGGAGTCTGGGTGGCTGAGAGAATTAGGACTCCCCCACACTTGAACTTTACAAAATTTTGTTCAGGTGGCCTAAGGCGATTCAGGTTCAAAATCCATGGAAGGAATGGAGTTCTTCGAATTAGAGTAAAATCATCTCCTCCTTCTTTCTGCCTTTTAGAAGTCCTTCCAGGAGGTTGAAGTCTGTTCAGTTGGAGCACCCACTCCTGGAGTCTTCTGGACCCTGCAAAACAATGTAATACCTCTCTCAAGCGTTCAGGGTCAGAAAGAAATGATATAAATTCAGTCTCTGCATGAAATGTATTCAAAACTGCATCATGTCCAATTAAATCAAATTCTGGTATCTCAATGAATTTTTCATAATCATTTCCTACAAAATTTGCATCCAGATACTCATCACAAATAAAGAAATCAATTTCTGGCTCATCAATAGAAATTTCACAATCATTTCCTATCAAGAGTGTATCATGCAATGTGTCACAGCCAATCAAATCAATATCAGATATCTCCATAAGTTTTTCACATTCAATTTCAGCATAAGACATAACAAGAGATTCATCAAAATAAATAACATCAATTTCAGGCACTTCTAAAAAATTTTCACTATCCATATCCACAAAAGATGTATCTAAAGATTCATCATAACAAACTACATCAATTATGGGTGCCTCTAAAATTATTTCGCTATCCATATCTACAAGAGATGTATCAAGTAATGCAGTACGATCAATGAAATCAATGTTTGGTACCTCTATTGGATTTTCACAAACACTTTCTACACAAGGTATATCAATAAATTCATCAGAATCAATAAAGTCAGCACTAGGTACCTCGCTGCATTTTTCTGAACAAAGAGGAGAAATACTTACCTGAGCGTGCTGGAGAATACCTGAAGGCTCTATAATAGTAGATGTATCTGTGGCCTCCTCATGGTCGAGTTCATGCTCCTCTTCAGCCTCAGGCTCTGGTGGACAATCAACTGGTGATCCTTGGGTGCTTGCTTCCACCATGCAAGTCCCTACACTTTCTGGTTCGTTCTCTAAATCTTGTGGTGGTCCCTGGGGCTTAGTGCAATCCCCTACACCTATGGAATCATCTCCTCTACATGCTTCTCCTGTAATATCTGCAACAACAATATTAGAAAAATTAGGACCACTAATAACACTATCATCACAAAATAAAAGTCTAGAATGGTCCTGTGGAGCTTCAATTTCTTCTTCTTGAGCTGAAAAATTTGGCAATGGATTTTGAGTAGGAGTCTCCGGAGGAATGCATGCTGTAGGTGCCCAGACTTTAATGTATTATTCTTCTTCTTCTTCTAAAATTGCAAGATCCATTAACGAAAGATTTGGCCCTGCACTAGGGTCACCTTGAACTTGCATTTGATTCATTTGACTAGCAATTTGTCCAACGCCTCTTTCGATGTCTTGAAGCCTTTGCTGCTTTTGATGATATTGTACAACTTGTTGAAATATCTCCTCCATTCTTTGTTGTTGAGCCTCATTCTCATTAAGATTCTCAAAACCTCCTTGATTGGTGTGGAACTCTTGTTGGCCTTGACATGTAGCATAAGGCTGCTGAAGACCAAGAATTGGCTGTGAATTCTGAAATTGGAACTGTTGGGGCTGCTCAAATGGTTGAATGGGTTGATTAAACTGCTGAAAATTGGGTTGATAGCAAGGATAATGTTGCTGGAAATTATTGTTCTGAAAATTCTGGAGTTGGGGCTGACATTGTTGATTGAATTGCTGAAATAGTTGGGGCTGAAAATTCTGAGTGCCTTGCTGAAAATTCTGACCTTGAAATTGGAAATCTTGTTGACATTGTTGAAATTGTGGTTGAAAAAACTAATTTGTTTGTTGAAATTGGTTGAGATGCTGACATTGTGGCTGCCCTTGCTGAATTTGATAGTTTGGTTGCTGAAACTGTTTACATGGCTGCTGGTAAGTAGATGCATGACTGTTGGATCTTTATTGGATCAAATGATTCAACCAAAACTTTAACTCTGACAGTACACCTGTGATGTCTTTACAGTCCTCTGGTGAAAACATTTTGATCTTTCAGCTCTGTCACAAAATAACCAAGAAAAATGACAGCAACCGTATATAAAAGATAAAGCAATCAGAACAAAATCAAAAGATATAATTATCAAGCACCACTACATTCCCCGGCAACGGCGCCAAATTTGATAACCGTTTTTGTCGTGTCACGGTTTCAAATACAATTTAAGTATCGAATTCCTCTAAACTAATGTAGCATAGAGTAACTCGAGTCGTCTCCCAACGAATGTAGTTAATGCATGATAATTCTCATGATTGAATCTTATTGCTTTTGGGTTTTTGGATATGAAACTGGGTTTTGGATGTGAGAGCTATGACTATGAAATGAATAGTAAAGCAAGTATGAAATATAATCTAATTAAGGAAAGACATTGCAGGTAATGAAATCTAATTTAACCTAACTACAATTGCAGCGAAGAAAAGGATAACTAGAAATTAAACATTAACGAAACTAAACATAGAGCAGAACTACAACATTGAAGAAATCTACCCTAACCTAGCTTAATTGCATGTAATTGAAGACGTAAAACCTAAAGCAATAGGAAGAGCAATACAAAACGAAACTTAAACAACTAAGAAACATCACAATTGAAAGAAATTGTTCTAACAACATTTAACCAAACACCTCATATGCATAATGGAAATTGATTCAAATAAGTATAATTGAAACGGGAAGATCCATCAAATACAAGAATTCAACAATTCTATCACAAACATTCATCATTTAACTCAAACAACCAACTATCAAAACAATTAACAACTGAATCAAGTTTAACAAGCAAATTGAATCAAGCTGCTGTGAAGAAGCTGCCGATGAAGAATTTTTGCCAAATGGATCTAATCTGATGAAAACAAAGCTGCTAGGAAATGGATCTAATCAAATTGCTGAAATGAAGGCTGTGAAGAAACTGATTTCTGCTGGCTACGGATCTGCTGAAAATGCTGGAATTGAAAGCTGCCCGAAGGAAATCTACTGAATTGGATGAACTGCTGAAGAAAATAAACATGTGAAACATTAAACTGCAGAAGAAGAAAAACTACGAAACATTAACTGCTGAAGAAAAGCTGTAAGAAGTTGATCGCCAGCTGCGGTGAAGGAAATGGACGGCTTCTCTCCGAACCCCGAAAGAGAAAGCTGCGGTGGAGATGGATGGCTGCGACGGCTACGTTTGGCTGAAGCTCGGAACCCCCAAAGCCTAGCTGTGGTCGCCGGTGATGAAAATGGAAGAAAGAAGGTGGTTGATCGAAGGTCGCCAGCTAGGGTTCGAACCCCGCAGCCCTAGCTGTGCGATCCTTGAGAAGAAAAGATGGTGGTGGAGCGGATGAAGTGAGTCGGGAACCCCCACGACTCGGTTGATCGGAGCTCCGGCCGGCTAGGGTTGGAACCCCTAACCCTAGTTGCGGCGACGATGAAGATGGAGGAGAAGAAGATCGCCGCTGGCTCTGCGTGTGGAGTCGATGAAAAACCTAGGTCGCGCGATCTGCCCTTTTGTTCTCTTGGCTTCCGCGTGTGGATCTGGCTCAAGCTCGGTTCAGTTCAGCAGTCCGATTCAGCTTGAGTCCGGCTCAGTCATTGGCTCAGTTAAGCCAAGCAGCTTCAGTTCAGTCCAACTCAGGTTCAGCCCAATTTCAACTAAGCTCAGCCTTTGGGTTCGGTTCTGCTTGGTTCAGTCCAGCCAGCTTCCGCGGATTGAGTCCAGTCAAGCCAGAGTCCTTTGGTTCAGTCCTTGCTCACCCCACAGCTCAGCTTGAGTTCAGCCCTCTGGTTCAGCTCAGTCAATTGAGTTCAGCTCAGCCATAGCCCAGCTGTTGGTTCAGTCCAGCCTGGGTTTGGTCCAGTCAAGCCAGAGTCCTTTGGTTCGGTCCAGTCAAATTATGATAGAAGCAGCAGACGGCTGAGATCAATTTGACTTCATCCAACGATCAGATCTCTTCAGATCTGGACCAAACTTCACAGATCCCAATCAATGGTCCTGATCTACCTGTTCCCAGCTCGGATTAACCAGATCAGTGGCGGATGGTCCAGATCTTCCATTTTCTTGAATGGATGGTCTAGAACATCTTGAGCTCGATCCAATGGTCAGATCTCTTCCGATTTGGCTGAAATTTTCAGATCTTGATCTATGGCCATGATTGATTCTAACTTAGATTCGGATCGACCAGAAATTGACCGATGGCTCAGATCTAGCCATTTTCTGGAATGGACGGCTCCTATTAATCCGATGCTTGATCCCTTCGATTTGGATCCAATGCTGACTCAAGTCTGACCCAATTTTGATCTAGGTTCATGATCAATTGAAGCCTACAAAATAATATTCAAATTTAGTGCCAAAAATATCCCAAATATACAAAGATTAGAATTAAAAGCCAAAATGAAGGGAATACATGAAACCTAATACAAATGCAAACTTAAGCATATAAAATGTGGATCAAACATGGATTTTAGAGCCTAAAATAATCAGCAAAAATGGTGGTTATCACGGTGCTGAAGCCTTCTTGCATGGCCATGTATCTGAAATGTAAACTAAACAAAAAGAATATCCCAAGACTTGGTCTTGGATTAGTAGTGCGGGATAAGAAAAAAATATTCATCGAGTGGTGTTGCACCAACCTCGATCAACGAGAAGAAATTCGAACGAAAAAAAATATTAAAAAAAATCCAAAAAATTTTCAAACTGGTGGTTGCACCAAATTTGAACTTCCCCGCTCTGATACCACTTGTTGGATCGAGAGAAACGATAGAGGGGGGGGGTGAATATCGTTAAACGCTTTTCGGAAAAATTAGAGCAAGTACGCAGCGGAAAAATCAATCGCGAACACAGGTAGTTTTACTTGGTTCGGAGCCTAGGTCGACTCCTACTCCAAGGCCCACGGTCGTTGACCGTTTTCTGCGGGCAATTCTATAAGTTTGCAAAACAGTTTACAAGATTGAATTACAGAATTAGTGCAGTAAGAAAAAGTAGCTCTTCTTTTACCGACGTCCGATGTAGATTATCTTTTCGGAGCAGTGGGACGTCGTCGGCGCTTGAATCTCGAGTCGGGAGGTTTCCGTAGCAGAGCACGGGAGCAGAAGAGCGTGAATGCGTTGAATGAATTCGTTGTCCTGAAGCCTTGGTTCGAGGGTCCTTTTATAGCACCTGGGGGCGCCCGAAACGTCGAGGGCGCCCCCCACGTGTCGGTCGATCCACTTCCTTCTCGGTCAGCTCTGATCCCTTAAAACTCGGGTCAAGCTTTGACCGGGGCGCCCGGAACGCTGGGGGCGCCCGGATTGATCGGGTCAGAATCTTATCCTCTTGGCTTCGCTGGAGCTGCTTCGACTACTTGACCTAGGGGTGCCCAGAGCGCTGGGGGCGCCCGGGAGCAGCGGGGGCACTCAAAGCACGGGGGCGCCCCGAACATAAGCTGTCGAAGCTTGCCTTTGCTTCATGTGTTTTGTTTTTCACCTTGAGGGCGCCCGGGACACTCCGGGCGCCCTGGTCAGCTGCTGCCTCACTCCTTTGAGGCTCTCTGAGCTGCAAACACTCGTTCCTTCGGTCCTGCATCCAGGGTTAGTCCAAAACACCATAAAGCAGTAAGATGTTAGTTTATACAACCTTAGCTGTCTTGGTTCTGACTTTGGGCCTCCAAAATGGAGCCCTAGGTCTAACCGACGCCTACTGTTCCCTCAACGGGGAACGCGTCACCTACTCCTCTCGGGAGAATGTACCTGATGCCAACTGGCTCCTCCGATTGGACTTTTTCCTAGCGGTCCTTCGCCAGGTCTTGGATACCAAGCTGTCCTTCGCCCGGCGCCTAACATTCCTTCGCTAGGTCTTCAGTCCCAAGCTGTCCTTCGCCTGGCGCCTAGCAGTCCTTCGCTAGGGCTTCAGTACCCTGGCATTCCTTCGCCAGTGCCTAGCAGTCCTTAGCTAGGACTTTTTACCCTGGCATTCCTTCGCCAGTGCCTAGCAGTCCTTCGCTAGGACTTTTTACCCTGCACACTAGAGTAACATGTTTAGATAACAAGTAAGACTTAACTTTTGAACCCTTTTGCCATTATCAAAACTCAGGTTTGACTTGGGTGCTTTCTGCACCAACAAGATGTCCCCAAAGTTACCCAATTGTTTCCCAACAATTTCAAAATAATCATGAAGGGTTTTGAATGCATTTTGAAATTCAAGAAGCACGATACATTCCCAACTCCCTTCTTAAGAAATTAAACTCATTTTCGAGGAGTGGTTTAGTGAAAATGTCAGCGAGGTTTGATTTGGACTCTACATGTGAGAGTACAATATCTCCCCTAGCCACATGATCTCTAATGAAGTGGTGACACACTTCAATATGTTTTGTCCTAGAATGATGGACTGGATTTTTGGTTAGATTAATTGTGCTAATGTTATCACGTAACACTTGCACACCCTTATAACTCAATCCATAGTCTCTAGAGTGTGAATCATCCACAACAATTGCGATACACTCTCTCCCATAGCAATATACTCTGCCTCGGTCGTGGAGAGAGCAACACAATGTTGCTTCCGACTTGACCAACTAACTAAAGATGAACCTAAGAATTGGCAACCCCCACTTGTGCTTTTCCGGTCTAACTTACATCCAGCGTAGTCGGAATCCGTATAGCCAATTAAATCAAATGATTCGGTACGGGGGTACCAAAGACCGACTCCTATTGTGCCTTTATGATATCTCAAAATTCGCTTAACAGCGATTAAATGAGATTCCCTGGCATAGACTTGATACCTAGCGCACATACCCACAGCGAAAAGAATATTAGGTCGACTAGCTGTGAGGTATAGCAAACTCCCTATCATGCTTCGATATTGAGTCAAATCAACGGGTTTACCACTCTCATCATTGTCTAATCTTGTGTTCGTAGCCATGGGAGTGGTTACTTCTTTTGACTCACTCATATTGAATTTGCGAAGCATTTCTTGTGTGTATTTCGATTGGTGCACATGGATCCCATCTCGGGTTTGTTTAATTTCCAGTCCAAGGAAGAAAGTCAACTCCCCTACTAGACTCATTTCAAATTCACTTTCCATGTGTCCAATGAATTCATTTAAATAACCCTTGTTGTTTGAGCCACAAATTATGTCATCGACATATACTTGGGCCATAAAAATATTGTCACCATCTCTACGTAGAAATAGTGTAGGGTCTATTTGGCCTCTAACGAAGCCTTTGTCAATTAAGAATGTCGACAACCGCTCGTACCAAGCTCAGGGTGCTTGTTTGAGGACATAAAGTGCCTTTTTGAGCTTGAACACGTAGTTTGGAAATTCGGAACTCTCAAACCCCGGAGGTTGTTCACATAGACCTCTTCCCTAATCAAACCATTTAGAAAAGCCGATTTGACATCCATTTGATATAACTTGAAACCTCGATGTGCCGCAAATGCAAGCATCAATCGGATGGATTCTAATCGTGCCACGGGAGCATAGGTCTCATCATAATCAAGGCCTACAACTTGACTGTAGCCCTTGGCTACTAAGCGTGCCTTGTTTCTAATGATTTCTCCCTTATGGTTCAATTTGTTCTTGAAGACCCATTTGGTTCCAATGGTGGTCTTCTTAGGTCTAGGGACTAAGTCCCAAACTTGACTTCTTTCGAATTGACCTAGTTCATCTTGCATTGCAATGATCCAATCGGGATCATTTAATGCTTTATCAATTTTTCTAGGCTCAATTTCGGAAATTAGAGCAACTTCATTAGCCTCATTCCGGAAGAATGATCTAGTTTTAACCCCATGATGGATGTCTCCAACAATTTGATCTTGGGGATGACTAGAGGCTAATCTAGTTTGCCTTGGTGTTGGTGGTGCTTCATGAATGGGTTCACTAGACATAAGCTCAGCCTCAGGATCCGGCTGATCAATGGGTTGTCTATGCTCACCGTCATTGGATTCATCACCATCAACAAAATTTGGACTCTCATTCAAACTTAGTCTCCTAAGTTCGAATTGGACTTCATCTTCTGGTTGACCATTGACTTTCGGAATTTCTTCAAAAACAACATCAGAAGACTCTTCAATTAATCTAGATTTCTTGTTGTAGACTCGATAGGCTTTGCTAACGAGGGAGTACCTGACTAGTATCCCTTCATCAGCCTTTGCCATGAACTTTCCAAGGTGGTCCTTGGTGTTTAGAATGAATACCTTACAACTAAACACCCTAAGGTGTTTAACCGTAGGTGGTTTTCCAAACCAAAGTTCATGGGGAGTCTTTCCTAAAAACCCATGGATGAGGACTCGATTTTGCACATAGCAAGCTATATTTACAGCTTCAGCCCATAAGTAACTCGGGAGTGAGTACTCATTAAGCATGCTTCGTGCAGCCTCTTGTAGAACACGATTTTTCCTCTCTACAACACCATTTTGTTGTGGTGTTCTAGGAGTAGAGAACTCATGTCTACAACCTCTATCTTGACAAAATTCTAAAAACCGTTGGTTTTGAAATTCACCTCCATGATCACTTCTAATTGTCTTAATTGTTGATGATTTTTCATTTTCAACTCTTCTACAAAAAGAAATGAAAACATCTAAGGTTTGATCCTTATATTTTAAAAAGTAGGTCCATGTATATCTAGTGAAATCATCAATGATCACAAAACAATATCTACTTCCATTCAATGATATGATAATACTACAATCAAATAGATCCATGTGAAGTAAATCTAAAGCTGTAGAAGTACTTACAGTGCTCTTACCTTTATGTGCAGATTTCGTTTGCTTACCCATTTGACATGCATCATAAAGTTTGTCCTTTTCATACTTGATGCTTGGTAAGCCACGAACTAATCCCTTGTTGGCCAACTTCCGGATGTTCTTCATGTTCACATGTGA
>JAGFNQ010001931.1:38108-304657 GCA_024364735.1 Boesenbergia rotunda | reverse complement strand
TTATCCCTCTTTAGATCTAGGAGTAGATCGAGTTTTGAGCATGAAATGAATACGTGATTTTTGTTTCGGAATTTTTCTTCGCACGAGATCCATGGCTTTGGGTTCTCGGGGTTTCCGCGACGCGAAAAGGCGGTTTTCGCGGCCCGAAAAACCCAACAGTGGTATCAGAGCCACGTGCGAAGCACGTATTTATTTATTTTTTGTATGGGATACAAAATTTAGAGTAGTTTATGATTCTGTAATTTTTCTAATTTTTAGGATTTTATGAGTATTTTTCTCGTAGAGGCGAAGCAACGAGTGCGAAGCACTTGTACACTTCGACCACCGAGAAAAACTTCTCCGAAACGGCAAGTTTCGCCCAAATAGATTTTGGGACAGCGGGTTAGGCACTGTTAGATCGCGATACGACACTCACGAAATTAATTTCGTGAGTAGGGGCGCCGCCCCTAACCCCGCAAGGGGCCTTGTCACGTGATTGTGCCCGAAACCCGCTTAACGGGACCGCCGTGGAGTTGTGACTCATAAAATTCGTAAAATACATAGAAAAATTAGATAAATTTCTGTAAAATACATAATTTTGAATTATGTACAGTAGTGTGATGGTCATGGCCCAAGACCCTATTTTAATTAGATTAAAATATGTGTGTAATTCATATTACGGCCTGCGTGCCGTTATTTGTGTTGTGTGTGTTGTATTGTGATTGCGACCTGCGTGTCGGCCTTTTATTTATTATTTCTGTTAAAATTAGTTTAAGACTCGAATGTAACTCGAGTATAAATTTTGTAATGTACAAAATTGAAGATGAAGGAAATTCTGGAGAAGACGGACTCGTGGGAAGCAAGCCGACAACACATGGGGTTCTGGAAGGAGGAGCTTGGAGAAGCTGCTGCCTAGACCCTAGGTTGACCAAAGGATCTTCTCATTGGCTTGAGAAGATCTTAGTAGGGCCATGACTAATCACACTTTAATTTTCTTGTATATTTTATTTTTGCTTATATGTATGTGATGCATGTTAGTATAGAATAGAATATACATGAGTGTATGTGATGCACATGTAATGTGGGAACCACATCTTGATGTGCACCTAATACACATTTAGGTTAAATTAGATTTAATAAATGCCTAAATACGATGCACATCATCGATTAGATTAGATCTAAATCGAAATCAACTCGTATATGCCTAACGAGCCTTGATACCCATCACTACCACGATCATATGCGATTGTTGAATCTGCCAAAGCAGAGCAATGCATTTAATCTTGGTGGGATGCGGAGGGACAACCTTGGTCCCGCCTATCACGCTTGGGTTAGATTGAGCTCAATTAGATTGAGTAACTAGTTAGCTCAATTGGATCGAGCCTAACTATAGGCATACTCCAATAGTTGGAAAGGTAGGACAAGATCGCATTTATCAATAGTCTTGGGCGATTTAGCCAAAGCTAACTCAAGATTATTCATAAATGTTAATTCTTGATCCTATAAACAAGAGTTGCATAGAGATGTAATTGGTAATTAGTACCTACCGATCATACTAAGTCTTGGGCGATTTAGCCAAAGCTAACTCAAGGCGTAGTATGATGTGGATCTTGACCTACGAGAATTATAGTTAGTTGGTGTGGATCTAGTAGTGTGGTTTTACCACATCTATGACTCGATTCTACCAAAGCCCTATAATTCAGTGGGAGCATCATTTAATTAAAGGCCTAGTTAAATGATAAATAAAATATGATACAATGGTGGATATTTATTTTCTGCATTTTATGTTGTAGATTACCATGTCAAACACGAACACTCTCTCTCTACGATCTGTTCTTGAGAAGGACAAGCTCCTAGGAGCTAATTTCCTGGACTGGTACAGGAATCTGAGGATAGTCCTCACGCAGGAACGTAAGCTGTACGTTCTGGAGCAAGCAGTTCCTGATGCACCACCAGCCTCTGCCGCTCGTAGTGTTAGAGATGCTCATCAGAAGCATCTAGATGACGCGTTAGACGTGTCATGCCTAATGCTATGCTGTATGTCTCCTGAGCTTCAGAAGCAACACGAGAAAATGAATGCTTTTGATATGATTGGCCATCTCAAGCAACTATATCAAGGGCAGGCAAGGCATGAGAGGTTTGAAGTGACTCAGGCCCTCTTTTCATGCAAGATGAAAGAGGGAACCCCTGTAGGAACTCACGCACTCCAAATGATTGGGTACGTCGAGAACCTCGAGAGGTTGGGGTTCCCTTTGGGCCAAGAGCTGGCTACCGATCTGATCCTGCAATCGTTGCCGGTGAGTTACCGTCAATTCGTCATGAACTACAACATGAACGAATTAGACAAACCACTGCCCGAGATACTCAACATGTTAAGAACTGCTGAGCCTAATCTCACCACTGCCAAGTCCAGTACCGTCCTAATGGTACAAAAGGGCAAGGGTAAGGGCAAGTGGAAGCCCAAAGGTAAGGGTAAGACCCAAACCAAGGGCAAAGCCAGCTCTTCAACACTCAAACCTAAAGGTGGGGTTGCTAAGGATGCTACCTGCTTCCACTGCGGTAAGACTGGGCATTGGAAGCGGAACTGCAAGGTATACCTGGAAGATCTGAAGAAGAAGAGAAGTGAGACTTCTACTTCAGGTATAAATGTTATAGAAGTCAACCTTTCTATTTCTACATCATGGGTATTAGATACTGGGTGTGCTTCTCACATTTGTACTAATGTGCAGGCGCTGAGAAATAGCAGGGCATTGGCCAAGGGCGAGGTGGACCTACGAGTAGGCAATGGAGCAAGGGTTGCTGCTGTTGCTATAGGGACTTACTTTCTATCTCTACCCTCTGGGCTTGTACTGGAATTGAATAACTGTTGTTATGTACCTGTACTAACAAAGAATATCATTTCAGTTTCATGTTTAGATAACAAAGGTTTTTCATTCATAATAAAGGACAAATGTTGTTCTGTTTATTTAAAGGATATGTTCTATTGTAGCGCACATCTGATGAATGACCTCTATATTCTAGACTTAGAGAGCCCTATCTATAACGTGAATACCAAGAGGTTGAGATCAAATGAGTTGAACCCAACCTATCTCTGGCACTGTCGCTTAGGCCACATAAATGAGAGTCGCTTGTCCCAGCTCCATAAGGATGGTTTGCTGGACTCATTTGATTTTGAGTCATATGAGACATGCGAGTCATGCCTTCTAGGCAAGATGACTAAGACTCCCTTTAGTGGACATAGCGAAAGAGCGACAGACTTGTTAGGACTCATACATAGTGATGTATGTGGCCCTTTCAATATCGCTGCCAGAGGTGGTTACAGGTACTTCATCACATTTACTGATGACTTCAGTAGATATGGCTATGTGTATTTGATGACACATAAGTCAGAATCCTTTGAAAAGTTCAAAGAATTCAGAAATGAAGTACAGAACCAACTTGGCAAGAGTATTAAGATACTTCGATCAGATCGAGGTGGAGAATACTTGAGCCATGAGTTTCGTGACTACCTAGCTGAGTGTGGGATTCTATCCCAACTCACTCCCCCTGGAACACCACAGTGGAATGGTGTATCCGAAAGGAGGAATCGTACCTTATTAGATATGGTACGATCTATGATGAGTCACGCAGATCTTCCTATATCCTTTTGGGGATATGCTCTAGACATGGCAGCGTTCACACTAAACCGTGTTCCATCAAAGGCTGTCATGAAGACACCATATACGATATGGACAGGGAGGAGTCCCAAGATGTCTTTCATGAGGGTTTGGGGTTGTGAGGCTTACGTACGACGTCAAGTCTCAGACAAACTGGGACCCAAATCTGATAAGTGTTATTTCATAGGGTATCCCAAGGAAACGAAGGGATACTACTTCTACATTCCTAGTCAGCACAAAGTGTTTGTTGCTAAGACTGGAGTATTTCTAGAAAGGGACTTTGTTTCTAGAAAGACTAGTGGGAGTACGTTCAGTCTTGAAGAAGTTCAAGACATGGACAATAGCACTGAAGCCTTGATGGAAGTTGAACAGGAACCACAAAGTGTGGTGGTTGATGAGGTTGTTGCACAAGAAGCTGTGGAACAACAACCTGTTCATGTAGACCTACCTCTTCGCAGGTCTGATAGGGTACGTCGTCAGCCTGAGAGATACTCATTTCTCTTGTCTGACCATGATGACGTTATGCTCGTTGAGAACGAGCCTACCTCCTATCAGGAAGCTGTGATGAGCCCAGATTCTGAGAAATGGCTAGAGGCCATGAGATCCGAGATGGATTCCATGTACACCAACCAAGTATGGACTTTGGTTGATCCACCTGAAGGGGTCAAACCCATTGGGTGTAAGTGGGTCTTTAAGAGAAAGACTGACATGGATGGACTTGTACATACCTATAAGGGTAGACTAGTAGCTAAAGGTTTCAAGCAAATTCATGGTATTGACTATGATGAAACTTTTTCTCCAGTCGCGATGTTCAAGTCCATTAGGATCTTGCTTGCTATTGCAGCATACCACAATTATGAGATCTGGAAGATGGACGTCAAAACTGCGTTTCTGAATGGAAACCTCCTCGAGGAAGTGTACATGACACAACCTGAGGGTTTTGTAGATCCAAAGCATACTGGTAGAGTATGCAAGCTGCATAAGTCCCTTTATGGACTAAAGCAAGCTTCTCGAAGCTGGAATCTTCGATTCGATGATGCAATCAAACAGTTTGGTTTCATCAAGAATGAAGATGAACCTTGTGTCTACAAAAGGGTTAGTGGGAGCACAGTTGTCTTCCTTGTTTTGTATGTAGATGACATACTACTCATTGGGAATGACATTCCTTCACTACAGTCTGTGAAGACTTGGTTGGGGAATTCCTTCTCAATGAAAGACTTAGGTGAAGCAGCCTATATTCTAGGCATAAAGATCTATAGAGATAGATCTAAGAGATTGCTTGGCCTAAGTCAGAGTACATACATTGATACCGTTTTGCAACGGTTTGCCATGCAGAATTCCAAGAAGGGAAATCTACCAATGTCACATGGCGTGAGTCTTTCGAAGACTCAAGGTCCCTCTTCTAGAGAGGAGAGAGACCGCATGAGCAAGATCCCTTATGCCTCAGCCATAGGATCTATCATGTACGCCATGTTATGTACTCGTCCTGATGTCTCGTATGCTTTGAGCATGACGAGCAGATACCAGTCAGATCCAGTGAACATCACTGGATAGCAGTCAAGAATATTCTTAAGTACTTGAGAAGGACTAAAGAATATTTCTTGATATTTGGAGGCGAAGAGGAGCTAACTGTAAAAGGTTACAGTGATGCAAGCTTCCAAACTGACCAGGATGACTACAGATCGCAGTCAGGGTTCGTGTTTTGCTTAAATGGTGGCGCTGTCAGCTGGAAGAGTTCAAAGCAGGATACAGTTGCTGATTCTACAACAGAAGCTGAGTACATTGCTGCATCTGAGGCAGCAAAGGAGGCGAGTTTGGATCTGCAAGTTCATTACTGAGCTTGGAGTGGTTCCTAGCATAGCCGACCCAGTACAGCTCTATTGTGACAACAATGGAGCTATTGCGCAGGCTAAGGAACCTCGCTCACACCAACAGACCAAACACATACTACGGCGATTCCATCTCATTCGAGAGATCATCGATCGAGGAGATGTGAAGATTTGCAGAGTACCCACAGAGGCTAACGTCGCAGATCCCTTGACCAAGGCTTTGGCACAGATGAAGCATGATGGTCACACTAGGTCATTGGGTATTAGATACTACAGCGATTGGCACTAGTGCTAGTGGGAGATTGTTAGTGAGAGCCCTAGAGCCAATCATATGATGGATTATTTTTGGACTCATTGTATCATATTTTATATATACTTATATATAAAGACATTTCTTATGGTTATTGTACTTATGTGTATTGGTGCCAAATAACTTAGTATAATAACGTCCTTGAGTAGAAGGTTCTATCTATATCAATCGATTAGGTTGAATCGATAGTGAGATGATATAGAGAACACTACTCTTAATTATTCCTAGTCAAGTATTAACATTCAGGGACAATGTTAATGCATAGAGACTAGCATGTAGGTCAACACGATGACTTGATCTCACAAGTCATGGATATGAGATATCAAGTTGACACATGAGTATGCATTGGAGAATGTATACTGAATGACCCACCATGAGAAAGTATCATGGATCGTTATATGAGTGTCATATAATTTCTCATGTGACTATTAGTATGACTATTAGTCCTTAGACCTGAAGTCACCATAGTTCCCTACATAAGGAGTTATGTACTTTGGTTTCGTCAAACGTCACCCGTAACTGGGTGGACTATAAAGGCGATTACTGGGTATGTAACAAATTATGCGGAGGGATGTGAGTGATGTAGATGGGATCTATCCCTCCTATATGACGGGAGAGATATCATAGTCTTGATAGAGTGAGATCACTAAGTGCATGGCCATGCCCAAATAAGGCAATATGAGATATTGAGCTTATTTGATTATAGTGAGTCTACTTGGAGTTCAAGACACATAGATTGATTGGAAGATGACACGGTCTATGCTTCATAGAAGATCAATCTAGATATCGACGATAGAAGGACATTGTCACAAATTATGAAAGTCATAATTAGTAGTCACATTGGTGATGTTGGATCTCAACATTCTTGTAACTTGGGTAGCAATGATGTGTTGCTAGATACCGCTCATTGCTTATGTTTCTAAGAGGTTAGAAGAATTGCCAACGTTACAAGAACCTATAGGGTCACACGCAAAGAACAAATAGATGGAGAAAAAATGAAGTCAAGTTCGACTTGGCTAAATATGGAAAGTCCATAAAAGACAAGTTTGACTTGACCCAAATCCAAATCAAGTTTGACTTAACTTGGTTCCACTTCAAGTTAGACTTGACATGGGAGAAGAAATGGAGTCATGTTTGACTTGACTAAATATGGAAAGTCCATAAAAGGCAAGTTTGACTTGACCCAAATCCAAATCAAGTTTGACTTGACTTGGTTCCACTTCAAGTTAGACTTGACATGGGAGAAGAAATGGAGTCAAGTTTGACCTGACTAAATATGGAAAGTCCATAAAAGGCAAGTTTGACTTGACCAAAAGACCACCTCACCTTGACTTGACCAAGTGATGACTTGGCTTGGTATTTGACCAATGATGATGCTCCACATCATCTCCAAAGGTTGTAACCCCCCATTTGAATTTGAATTCAAATTGAAAGGGGGTTATGGAAGGCCACTTAATGGACATTAATGGCCATTATGTGGCCGGCCACAATGAGAGAACAAAACAATGTTTTGTTCCATTTTTCTTATGGTGGGTCTTCTCTTCTTCCTCCTCCATGTGTTGGTGCTCTTCTTCTTCTTCTCCTTTTGGCCGAACCCTTGAAAGGTGCTAGCACACCTAAAGGGTTTCCTCCATCCACTTTGTTTGCGTGGATACTTCTAGAGGGACGGCACTTGACGTCCTAGAGATCCGACATCCAAAAGGAGCGAGCGGGATTAAGCGGGGCACGCACCAAAGGTAAAATGGTTTATCCCTCTTTAGATCTAGGAGTAGATCGAGTTTTGAGCATGAAATGAATACGTGATTTTTGTTTCGGAATTTTTCTTCGCACGAGATCCATGGCTTTGGGTTCTTGGGGTTTCCGCGACGCGAAAAGGCGGTTTTCGCGGCCCGAAAAACCCAACAGTGGTATCAGAGCCACGTGCGAAGCACGTATTTATTTATTTTTGTATGGGATACAAAATTTAGAGTAGTTTATGATTCTGTAATTTTTCTAATTTTTAGGATTTTGTGAGTATTTTTCTCGTAGAGGCGAAGCAACGAGTGCGAAGCACTTGTACACTTCGACCACCGAGAAAAACTTCTCCGAAACGGCAAGTTTCGCCCAAATAGATTTTGGGACAGCGGGTTAGGCACTGTTAGATCGCGATACGATACTCACGAAATTAATTTCGTGAGTAGGGGCGCCGCCCCTAACCCCGCAAGGGGCCTTGTCACGTGATTGTGCCCGAAACCCGCTTAACGGGACCGCCGTGGAGTTGTGACTCATAAAATTCGTAAAATACATAGAAAAATTAGATAAATTTCTGTAAAATATGTAATTTTGAATTATGTACAGTAGTGTGATGGTCATGGCCCAAGACCCTATTTTAATTAGATTAAAATATGTGTGTAATTCATATTACGGCCTGCGTGCCGTTATTTGTGTTGTGTGTGTTGTATTGTGATTGCGACCTGCGTGTCGGCCTTTTATTTATTATTTCTGTTAAAATTAATTTAAGACTCGAATGTAACTCGAGTATAAATTTTGTAATGTATAAAATTGAAGATGAAGGAAATTCTGGAGAAGACGGACTCGTGGGAAGCAAGCCGACAACACATGGGGTTCTGGAAGGAGGAGCTTGGAGAAGCTGCTGCCTAGACCCTAGGTTGACCAAAGGATCTTCTCATTGGCTTGAGAATTCATCAAATTTGATGAAGGGGGATCGATCGGATGATTGGACTGAGTAGATTTTGGATCAATCAGGGAGAGTCCATGATCTGATCGGTCACCAGACCGATCATAATGATCGCTGATCGGTCACCAGATCGATCAGGGTGAGTCCTGATCCGTCGGTGGACCGATCAGGTCTGATACAGAAGATTTTCTCCCAGTCAGATTTCAGAAACAAAATTTCTGAATATGATATGATTCAGAACCAGTTTTCTCTTCAAACCCTAACTCCTCCTAAACCCCTATACAGTTAGATTTGATCCCTAACAGAGTTCCATTAACCAAAATTCATTTCTCAAATATGATAATAATATCAGATTTCCAAAACATGTTCAGGTTTCAAAAAAAAATATGATTAAATTTCCAAAACATGCTTATATCAAATCAGTATCAAAATATGATCACATTTCTAGATTTTGATCAGTTTGTATGTTTGATGTATAACACGTTTGCTCCAACTAATTGAAATCAAATTTGTATCAACTCCATAATCCTAACTCCCCATTCTATTGATAATTCATGGATTGGATTGGAAAATTCATAGATCCAAGTGTGTATCAAGTCTATGGTTCCAACCAATTTGAGATCAAGTTTGTATCAAAAATTTATTCCCCAAGTTACCCATAAATGCAAGGTTTAAATCATGATTCAGAAAACTATGTGTTCATCTTGTTCTTAAACAAACATGGCTTGCCATAGATTAATGTTAATAACACCTATATCAAAGTCATGGCATACTCAACTAGGTTCATCTCCAAAATATTAAGAAAAACTTAAGCCTAAACCTTAAGCTCATGTTCTTGTCTATTGATACCTTATCATTACAAATTATGTATTGATATTTTCCTTAGCATGCATTCATGTTGTATAACACATCTAAGAAAATAGACTCCTTAGGCTTGAGATAAGGCATATAACTTGCAGGAAAACATAAATTGCAGCAATAAAATCAATTGTCCTAAGCAATCCATGGCACGCGCAAGTTATGTGTTAGTCTAAACCATTCATGTGAATTTGAGGGAATGGTAAGCACATTCCTAACTAGGAATGGCTAGATGTTTGGAGCACTAAATATCAACCATCCATGTTGATAGATGCTCCCCCTCAATCAATGCCTAGACAATTCGAAAAATAGATGTTTTGGGTACCCATATTTTGGGACCTAAACCATCTACAATAAATGACTTTGGCACCCATGCCTTAGTGATTTTCTTTCTAGCCTTTTGAACCCTAGACTTATTTTGTGATCTAAATTGTGTTCTTGACATCAATGACATGAATCTTGGTTCTTTAGGTTGGTAACCTAAGCCAACCTTGTTGTAAACCGCTTTTTGTGAGTTTGGTATCATGTCTAGAGTTTTAGAGCTAGTTGAAAACTTCTCAAGAATATTCTTGAGATTTTCAACTTCGCTCTTCAAGTCCTTATTTTCATTCTCAAGGATCTTAACATGCGAGTCATCAACATCATGATCCTTAGGTGTTTTCAATTCCTCTACTTCTAATCTTAATGATTTAATCTTATTCTTAGATTTTTTGAGTAGACTAGTTAAGCATACTATTGTTCTATAACACTTGTCGAACTCGGGAGAGATTACCTCTTCATCATCCGATGATGATGAAGGCGCGGTTGAGGAGCTACTCACTTTGTCTTCACTCTCCTTGTTTGACTCTTCGAAGGCCACTAAAGCCACATGACAGTGGGTCTTTTCCTCCTCCTTATCCTTCTTCTCCTTCTTCTTTCTTTTGTCACCTGCCACAAAAGCTACGCCTCTCTCCTTTGGACTTTTGTTAGAAATCTCGTGTAGTTCCATTTCACAAAATAGATCTTCTAACTTAACAAAAGAAAGGTCCTTGGAGACCTTGTAGGCATCCACCATGGATGACCACAAGGCATTCCTAGGGAAAGCTTTGAGCACATACCTCACAAGGTCTCAGTTTTCTACCTTCTCGCTAATGGATTGAAGGCCATTGTAGATCTTCTTGAACTGACAATGAAGCATACTTACAGTTTCATTTTCTCCCATTGTCAAGTTCTGGAGTTGGCTGACAAGGAGATCCTTCTTGGCAGTCCTTGCATCATGAGTTCCCTCATGGAGCTCAATGAGTTTGCTCCATAGGTCCTTAGTAGAGGTGAAGGGGCCAACCTTGATCAACTCTTCCTTGGTCATCCCGCATTGCAAGGTGACCACAGCTTTTGCTTCAGCCTCACCTTTCCGGATTTGCTCTACCGACCACTTTAAAAAATCCAACTCTTTTCCCTAAGTATCTTTAGGAGTGGAAAACCCCTCCTTGACAGCAAACCACATGATTATGTTGGTTTTGAGGTAGAACTCCATCCTTGACCTCCAATATGGAAAATCAGTGCCGTCAAGGAATGGAGGTCTGTTTGTACTAAAGCCTTCTCCTCCCATGGTCATCTTGTTGACTCTCGGATGTTAAGTCGCTTGAACAGAGCCCCAAGCTCTGATACCACTTGTTGGTTCTTGGATGGCTATAGAGGGGGGGGGTGAATTTAGCCAGACACAAATTATTTGCCCTCTTTGTAATTTCTGCACTTAGAGTTAGTCACAGCAGAAGAAAATAATACAAGTATAAATGCAGAAATGAAAAACAAACCAAAACACTAACAAGGATAGTTTACAAGGTTCGGGGATAACTTGCCTCTACTCCTTGGCGTGCCCGTGAGGTGGGCGATCCCTTGATCATCGGCAGATCAAGCCCCGATGAACCCGGATATAGTGAAGCCTCCTTCTCGGTGGAGAATCCTCTCCATAAATCTCATGGATGATTGAACTTCAGTACAAGAGATCACACAAGAAGGAACGCTCACAAGGAACACTCAAGCATAAAGCAACAGAGAGCACAAGCACAGCCCAGCCAAACTCCTCAAGTTTCTGTCTGTTCCCTACATCGCTCCTCTGCATCCAGCTTTGTCTTAAGCTCATGCTCAACGTCGTCAAGCTCCAACAGCATCCACTGAGCCACAGCCTGACCCCCTGACTCCCTGAGCACTCAGTCCACTGAAGACCTCTTCAGCTGAACCTCCGTCAGTTGCCAGCCGCGCCAGCTATCCGTTGAAACCTGAAATCGGTAAATAGACAAACCTGCACCAAGGAAAGTCCTCAGTTGACTCTCCCCCATGGTTTGAATCCTCCCTGTATCACCTGCACACTTCAATAGAAGATTAGCACAGCATATCAAATGAAATCAGCAGTGTATCAGAGAATCGGCAGAGAAAACAGACGCGATCAGAGCGTCTGACAGTGAATTTGAATTAAAGTTCAGCTTCTGATCGGTCACCCGACCGATCAGAGAGGACCCTGATCGGTCACCGGACCGATCAGGGTTAGCCCTGACCGATCAGGCTCCAACATGATCGGTCCGCGGTGAGAAATCAGAAATCGCGAGCTTCTTGTGATCGATCACCCTGACCGATCACAGATCGTGGATCGGTCACCAGACCGATCCACAGTAGTGCTGGGATTCCCAGCCTTCGCAGGCCAAACCTCACTGATCGGTCACTAACGGACCCAAAAGAGGCTGTCACGAATGTGGGTCTCAAATTTAGTTATGTGTAAAGCTAGAAACCCTTTTTGCTAGCAAAGAATAGAAATGTAGTAAAGGGGTCACAGGTCGTATTTTTCCTAGGGCTGGCTAAGGGGGCGTTTGGTTTAGGGAGGATTTGGGTTGGGTTACAATCAGGAATGAAAACACAAGGAAAAAAGAAAGAAAAATTAAGGGGGCGTTTGGTTTGCATTTTTCAGTCTGTTTTTCATTTTCATTTTCTGTAGAAAATGTGGGTTTCTGGAAAACATGTTTGGTTTGCATTTTTCAGCTTTGTTTTCCAGAAAAAAACATAGCATTTTCTGGAAAACTGGAGAATGAAAAAAAGTCATTTTCCAGAAAACTAGAAAATGCAATTTTCTAGAAAATGAAAATGGAAAATGGAACAAACCAAACGCCCCCTAAGTATGGAACTTAAGCTAAGTAATTTCAACTAATGAACTCAAACAATTGGAAACTTAAATCTACCAATGCAAGTAGCACACTTGGAAGACAAATTTGATATCAAATGCAAACTAGATGCTAAGCAAAGTGAATCAACACAATGCTGACATTTTCGATTGAAGTTAATGCAAAAGAACAACTTACTTTAGAATTCAAACTTAAAACAAAGGAAACACAAGCTAGCGACAAAATTCGGAAACAACCAAATGCAAACATGGATGAATAAGTTCAGAAATATCCGAATGCAAAACTAACTGATTTCAAAACACAAAAGCTCACTAACAGTTGCACTTAACATGATGTCAATCAATGCCAAAACTTCTCTTGATCCAAAATGAAGAATTGAAGCTAACTTGATACCAAATGGAGGAGAACTTATGTGCCGGAATCTGAACTAATTGCAGATTTATAAACTGATGTGAAGAACTAATGTGAAGCAGCTGATGTGAGGCAGATAAATATGAAATAACAAATCAAATGCAGAATTCAGAAACAAGTGAATACAAACAAATGAATATGAAACAAAATTTTAGATCTCAAACTAATATGCAGTGACAAATCGAAGGCAGATATGAAAATGAAGAACTTGATAAATCGAATGCAATGATGCAGTAACAAATCAAATGCTGAAGCTAACACATGCAAACTGAGCTTGAGTAACTAATCGAAATTCAGAGAAGCTTAAGGAAAAGCTAATGGTTACTTGGCACAATTTCATATATGTTGAACTGAACATGCTAAAAGAAATTTGATACGCAAGCTGAGACCAATTCAGAAGTTGATATAAGATGCTACGTAAATGGAACAAGCTACAATTGAAATTCAGAGAAGAACTAAACTTGCTGGATACCAAACATAGAAGTCAAAACAAGGACTGATACGCAAACAACTTGAACAGAAATGCAGGATTGATACTAAGTTCAGAAATGTTTCAATGCGGAGTAGCTGATCTAATTGCAATCGTTCACTACTCAAACAACCTAGCTAACTAAAGTGCAAAATTGAAAACCTAACAACTACAAAAACAATCCAATAAAACTGATACAGAGTTCAGAAATGGAAATGGCACTCTGCAATTGAAACTACTGCTAAGAAATTGAAATTCAGTAAGAAACTAAGCTCCGATCCATTCCTTAGCTCAAGATCTCCTTGTCGTCACACAAGAGCAAGCCAAGAACCCCTCAGCTCCGCAGATCAATGGAAAAACTGCCTCAATATCGATTTTGCTCACAAACTGCACTCAGCTGAAGACAACCCATCCGATCTCCTCGATTTCGCGAAGTAGAAGTGCGGTGATGATTTGGTGATGATCAAAGCACTCCAGAGGATCCTCCAGATAGCTCCGATGGATGAAAATGGCACAAAATCGAGATCCATACGATCGGATTACAGAATTGACGAAACCCTCAATCAACTCTGTTCTGGTGTGAATCTGAGCTAGAATCTCCATGGAAACTCCTTCCCAACGATCCAGATCTTGTTCCAAGGTCGAAGTCAAAGTGGTCACGCCCTCTGATGAAGAAAATTTTAGAAGAAACGAAGAAACGCGAAGAAGACGAAGACTGGCGAAGACGCGACAACTAATCGAGGAGCTGATTGGAAGTTTATATAGTTAAGCAATGGGCGGTCCCGATAAACTTAACTCCATCCAACGGCTAGATCTCATCCGATCTGAGCCAAAATTTGATGATATTGATCAAGGGTCAGGATCTGCCTCTCAGTAGCTCGGATCTTCCAGATTTACGGCGGATGGCTCAGATCAACCTGATCTTTGAACGGATGGTCTAGATCCTCCTGAGCTTGATCCACGGCTAAACGATCTCTAATTTGGATGAAACCTTCAGATCTTGATCTGAGTGCTTGATTAGCCCTAACCCAAGCTCGGATTGCCTCAAAAGTTCTCCGGTGACTCAGATCTAGCCATTTTCGAATCAGACGTCCCATATTAGTCAGATACTTGATCACTCAATCCAGTCCACTTCTGACTCAAGTTTGACCCATCATGCCCTAGGTCCATGATCCTTCCAAGCCTATAAAAGTAGATTAACAATTAAGTGCCAAAATGTTTCCAATGAATCAAGATTTACAATAAAGCCCAAAATAAAATGAATTTATAAAACCTAGGATAATTTCAATATTAAGCAAGTAAAATATGGGTCAAACATAGATTTTAGAGACTGAAATGATCAACAAAATAGTACTTATCAACTCCCCCACACTTAAGCTTGAGCGTCTCACGAAAACTACTAAGTATGTATCCCTTAGATCCTTTCCAAACATAGTTAGATGCAAGTGAAAAGAAATTACCTAAGGTTGTCAATTCTTAAAAATCTAAGCTCTATGGATTAGTTTCTCGTCCTTAAATCAACAACTTAGCCTTTTCATCCTTCATGATTCATTCAAATGAATTTAACTCACTAAGCCTTTCAAGGGAATTTTTTTTTTGGTGGCTCTCTTTTTGAGTTCTAAGTTCATGATGAAAGTGGAGCTCACTCAAACACACATATTTTTTGCACTACCATAGGCTTGCTTGTTATCTACTCTCTACCATTATTCATCATCAGGATCCACATCTATAAAAGTTTATTCAAACAAATCAAAGACATATGAAATGGAAGAATGAAGTGAAAGCTAAGAAAATAGAGAAATTGATGAAATGGGAATCTTGGTTGCTCAAAGATATTTCTAATGCACTTTGCCCTCTTTATAGTCCTCATATTGAAGTCAAAAGTGTGGTGGAGTAAGACTTTGATTCGAATGAGAAAAACTTCACTTGTTTCATGGTGCCCAAAACTTCTCTTGCATGCCATTTGTGTCTTTTTTTTCTGCTTTTATCTCTTTTTTTTATGACCAGCTGCTGAATTTTCTGATTTTAGTTGCAGCTAAGTCTCTACTCAAGTTTCTCTTCATCTTGTTCAATCTTTCATTTCAATTTGGCTTCCAAACTTTTAAAGAAACTGCTTCACAAGTTCTGATCTAACTGTTTTTTTTTCTTGCAGCCATACTTGATCATTGTGCCAACCTTGTTTCAAATTTCAGCTTCCCACAATTAATATCAGAATCATAATCTTCAGGTTCTTCATCCTTGCAATCATCTAATTCCTTGACAGCAGTTGGCATCAAATAGAAATGGAAGATTTAAATGCTTCACTAAGTGAACTGATACACTGCATTTTTTTTAAAACTATTTTCATCCATTTGCCTTAATAGCACTGCACTACTCTACTGATCTCATCCATTAGTTTGAAGTCTGCTCCCAAGAGATTGAATTCAGTGAAAAACCATTCTGCAAGTTCTGTCAAATTCACTACGCATTGCTGAATTAGGAAGCATGAATTCAGTTTGAAGTTGATACAAAACTGTCTTACTAGCATTCCAATCTGAATTTTTTTTTTCAATGCAGATTCAACAATTAGTTCTTCAATTGTCTCAGCACCTTGCAGTTCCACTCTTTCAAGATTACTAGTCTATTCAGATATCGAAACATGTTCTTCCACTTAATGGCTTGATAACTTTGCTTCCTCACTATTTTTTTTTCAGTGCCCTGTTTTTGTTTCCTCTTTTTTTATGTTGCTAACTTCCTCACGACCATGCATCCATAATTCTTACACTCTGCTGCTTTTCAGAGTTTCTGATGGCTGGTGAAGATGGATTTGTTCTTAATCCTTATCAGCAAAAACTGCTTCACATTCAATTCGGATTAGTTTAGATGCAATTCAGAAACAACTTGATTTTGTACAGCTGTAATGCATAGTAGCTACTTTTGTACATCTGCAGTTCATCTTGATACAAAGTCTTACTGATTTTTCTAGCAAAGTACAGCTGCAGTCCAAAACATTTCTAACCAAAACATGCTACACAGAATTTTCTTTTCCACTTTGGCATAGATTTTTGCTTTTGCGTGCCATTTTTTTTTCATTGCATGCCACTTGGATCTTCAAAATATAATAAGGAATCTAGATGCCTCAATTGTTTTCCTCCTTAACTACTTCTTCCCACTTGTTCTTGATACCAAACTCAATTCAACTTGGCACCTTTTTGATTCAACCGCAAAGATTTTTTTTTTTTGATACAAAATGATTCCAAAACACTAGCCACCTCCCCCACACTTAATCTTTTGTCCGTCTCGGGCAAAGTAGCATCAAGAAACATCCCAAACAAACAAATCCATGGAGATGTATGGCAAGAGTAGAAAGTATGGAAAGGAAAATAGAATAAACTTGATTATTGCCAAAAATTGATATGGAATTGAAAAACAAATCGATTAGCCTTTATAGATGTGATCCAATCATAGAAATATGGTTTTGAAAGAACCTAAGCAAGTTCTAGAGTACAATCACATATGTGTATCATAAAAATAAGGCTAATTCTCACTAGGTACAAATAATCCATCTCAATTCATCAATTTAGAATCCATAGCCAAGTAGTACTCAAGCATCCAAGAATTCATCCATTAGCTCAAACCTTAAGTTTTAACACCCAAATTTAATTTATTTTCAAGAGACTCTAAAATGACATGAAGACAACCTAGAGGGATACATTTATTCCTACTCATTAAGAAAAATTACCAAACGAAATAACATGGTATTTACAATGTCTATTTATTCATTCTACTCTACTCACTCATTTATTAGCAAGAACTCATTTTAAAAGAAAATTCTACTTCTAGAAAACATAAAAATGAAACATGCAATGAAAGAAAATGCAAGAAAGAACAAACTCCCCTTTATTTTTGGCGGTCGGAGTCTATCAAGAAATAACCTCTATCGTGGTAGTGGAGTATAGGTAGTTGAGAGAGCTGCCTTCATTTGATCAATTTCATGGTACAGGGCTCCCCCACACTTGAACTTTACAGAAAAATGTTCAGGTGGCCGAAGGCGATTTAGGTTCAAGATCCATGTAAGAAATGGAGTGCTAAAAATTAAAGTAAGATCTACTCCTCCCTCTTGATGCCTTTTGAAAGTCCTTCCAGGAGGTTAGAGTATGTTCAGATGGAGCACTCAATCCAAAAGTCTTCGGGACCCTGCAAAACCATGTAATACCTTTCTCAAGCGTGCAGGGTAAGATAGAAGTGTAATACCATCAATCTCTACATAGAATGTATCCACAAATGCATCACATCCAATTAAATCAATTTTTGGCACCTCAACGAATTTTTCACAATTAATATCCACCAAAGGTATATCAAGAAACTCACCACCACCAATGAAATCTATTTTGGATACTTCAATGGAATTTCCACAATTATTTTCCACCAAGGATGTATCAAGCAATGCATTACAACCAATGAAATCAACTTTAAGTACCTCTATCAGATTTTCACAAAGCGGTTTCTACATAAGGTATATCAAGAAATGTTTCACAGCCAATAAAATCAATCTCGGGTTCCTCCATAAGTTTTTTACAATCAATTCCAGCATAAGATATAGCAAGAGATTCATCACAACAGACAACATCAATTTTAGGCATTTCTAAAAATTTTCCACAATCAACATTTTCATGATATGTATCATAACATGCTTCACATTCAACAAATTCTACACTAGGTACCTCTATGGATTTTTCACAATCAAATTCTACAAAGGATATATCAAGAAATTCATCATAGACAATAAAATCAGAGTGAGGTACCTTTATTGATTTTTCCAAAGAAATAGGAGGTATACTTACCGGATCATGCTGAAGAATACCTGGAGGTTCTACAAGAATAGATGTATCTATAGCTTCCTCCTGGTCAAGTACAGGTTCCATCTTAGGCTCAAGTTCTGGTGGATACTCAACTGGAACAGGTGATCCTTGGGTTCTTGCTTCCACCATGCAAGTCCCTACACTTTCTGGCTTATCCTCTGAATCTTCTAATGTATCCATCACTGTTGGTGGTCCCTGGGGCTTAGTGCAATCCTCTACCCCAATGGAATCATCTCCTATGCATGCTTCTTCTGTAATATCTACAACAACAATATTAGAAAAATTAGGACCATCAATAACACTATCATCACAAAATAAAAGATGAGAAGGGTCTGTGGAGCTTCAGAAACAAGTTTAAGGCTATCACAAGCTTTTCCATCCATCTCCCCCAATGCCTTCACAACTGATGCATCCTCAGCTTTCTCTGAAATCAAATCCCCTCCCACTATGTCAAATGCAACATCATCAGTAATTAACTGTGCCTCAACAGTCTCATCTGGGATGTCCATGCTAGTGCTAGGAGGATCCTTTCTGGGGTGCTGAGAAAATGGTAAGGAGGCTTTTGGTTCTTTTTCTTGAGTTGAAAAATTTAGAAATGAATTTTGAACAGGAATCTCCGGAGGGATGCATGCTGTAGGTGCCCTGATTTTGATGACTTCTTCTTCTTCTTCCACCAAATTTGTAAGATCAATTGAAGAGGGATTTGGCCATGCACTAGGGTCACCTTGAACTGATAAAAATCCAACTCCGGGGCTGTTTTGAGTGGGAAAATGGAATGCTGGAAATTTCTCAGGAGATACGGCATTTGGAGTGTTTAAACTTGAAACAACCTCTTCATTCCCCAAAGTTAGATCACAATCATGCCCCTCAGAATTAAGAGTAGCTTGAGAAGATAATTGTCCTGATCTTTGAGCTCGTATTTGATTCATTTGATTAACCAATTGTCCAAGGCGTCCTTCAATGTTTTGTATGGCACCAAAGATATTACCCTGCTGTGATTGTTGGAATTGAGGCTATTGGGGTTGATTGTAGGGCTGAAATGGCTGTTGAAAGGGCTGAAAATTGGGTTGGAATAATGGTTGAACTTGCTGAGAATTATAGCCTTGAAAGTTCTGATTTTGAAATGGAAATGATTGTGGTGAAGATTGAAACTGAGTGGGCTAAAATCCTTGATTTTGTGGCTAAAAATTTTGATTCCACGGCTGAAAACTTTGTTGTGATTGTTGGAATGGTTGGGGCTGAAAGTTCTGATTTTGAAATTGAAAATTCTGATTGTTTGGTGGAGAATATTGCTATAAAGGTTGAAGACCACTCTGATTTTGACATTGGGAAGTCTGAATTGGTTGGAACCCTTGCTGAAAATTCTGACTTGGTTGAAAGTCTTGCTGAAATTGCTGAAATTGTGGCTGAAAAAACTGATTTGTTTGCTGAAAATTCGAATAGGGCTGTTGGAAATCTTGATTTGGCTGCTGAAATTGTTGGAAAGGTTGACTTGGCTGAAAATTTGAGTAGGACTGCTGAAAACTCTGAAATGGAGGTTGTCCTTGTTGTGGGGGCTGTTGTGAATTAAAATGATTCCCCCAACTCGAATTGGAAGTAGATTGTAACACCCCAATTTTTCCCATATGTAATGTTATGAATTCATTAAACATTATTATGAAATGTCATGATGGGCTTGGCTTAATGGGCTTTGATGTGGATTAGTGCAAAATGTGATAAAAAGAAAGTATAGAAAGGAGGAAGCAAGGATCGAACCTTGTACCTCCTAGGTACACTAACCATGTCTTAACCAATGCACCAAGAGTGTTTCGTGTTGAGAGAATAAGAAACGTGCTAGTTAAAGCTAGAGAAGTGAAGAGACATGTCCCTTCATGAGAATAGTATAAATAAGAGAGGGAGAGGGAGAAAGAACTTTCATTCTTCTTCTTCCCCACTCTCCCCACCGAAACCTAGAAGCCCTCTTCTCCTTTTCATTTTTTTTCAAAAATACACCCTAGGGTTCTAACCCTAGGGAATTGTAAGGAAGAAGACCCCATCCAAGGATCTTGCCCTCTACTAGGGCCAAGGGTCCTAGAGAAGTTCTAGCAAGGGGAACTCTCACCCCTCCTTCAACCAAGGGTACCCTAAGGATTTAGAGAAGGTGAATTTCAAGCGAAAGGATGTAAGTATCCCCTCGCCTGCAGTGTAATTGTTGTTGCATAATTCCTTCTTCTTTCTTTTTCCCTTGTGCATGTTTCGGCCACCCCCAAGGGGGAGGCCTTGGCTACTCCTTGATGCATGAGGAGACCCCTTGGGACTTAGGGTATATATATATGTTGTTTTCCCTTCATGTTGTGATGACAAAAACTAGGGTTGAACACCCTACATATTTCGGTCATGAGGGTTGAATTACTCTATGATGTATCCTATGCTTAGTGTATTGCATACATGGTGTTTGTATAAATGTTTGGTTTCAAAAACCAAACTTTTCCCTACCGTACACTTTCGGCCAAGGCATGAAGAATTAGGGTTTAGGGTTGCATGATTATCCTATGATGTATTCTATGCTTAATATGTTGTATGATATGTATGTGAGGGTTGAATTACTCTATGATGTATCCTATGCTTAGTGTATTGCATGATAGTGCATACACGGTGTTTGTATAAATGTTTGATTTTAAAAAACCCTAATTCCCCCTACCCTACACCATTCGGCCAACATGAAAATGTTAGGGTTCGTGAAGGTTAAACTACCCTATGAGATATGCTTATGTTTAGTAAGATGATATGTATATGCATGTGATGTTTAAATGGAATGCTTGATTGGAAAACTTAACTTTCACTAGCATGTAACTTTCGGCCATGCATGAAACATTAGGGTTGGAAAGAATTAAATTAACCCATGAAGCATGCTACCACTTCCTATGATATGAATATGATTTATGTGACCAATCTTGTCATATATAAAGTATGTTTAAGTGGTTGAAATATGATGTATGTATGAGCATGTCTTATAGCCCATGGGGCACCCTTATGAATTGCATGTGATGTGTATGTTAATATGCTTGAAAGGATATTCCACTAAGTATGTGATCAAGAGCACCCCTTATGTTGTGTGGTGTGCCTCTATGGGATCATGAGCACCCTTGAAGAGTGGTGTGTCCCTTGAGAGTGGATTTGGAGTACTCCTTAACATATATGTAAAAGCATGATAAGTATTTTACTTTGAAAGTTGTGTACCCGACTCGGAAGGGGGTCGTTAAACAAATCCGGGCTACATGTTAACTGAAGGTCATGGCTCCGGTAGGACGGAAGGGTCCTGCTCTAATGGGTTGGTTGCTCGCTACCCCAATTCATTAGGGAACGCGCTTGATGTGGTACACAACTGGGCCCCTATATGATGTTAAAGTATTTTTAAGTAATACCTTTATGGAATTGTTTTGAAAACATTTATTATATGTGAAGGGTATACTTAAGATACTTTATACTGCTTGCTTAGAAACTTTGATGTTTGGTATGCTATGATAAACTCATGCTTATGATTCATTATGTGTACATGTTGTATTCTTCCATATGGATTTTGTGAGTAGGACAGGATCCTTACTAAGCATTTGTGCTTACTAGTTTATGTGTTATCTTATGCTGCAGATATGGGTAAGGGACACTTAAACTAAAGGAAGATGCAGGAGGGCTGAAGATGTGTGGGGTGGTGGCTCGGGAAAGAAAGATTCTTATATCTACTTTACTATGCTTATGTTGATGTTTCCTTGATAATGAATGTTAGTGATTAGGGTTGGTACTCTTGAATGTTAGTGATTACACTTGGATTACTCTTATACTCGATTATGTTTGATTATGTTGTGAGTTGAACTACTTGTGAACCTATCATGTTATAGGATAACTCTTGATTAAGATATTTCACATGATGTTCTAGACTTCCTTTAGACTCAATCTTATGAACTGTTATTATGCATGGAAACCTATGACTATGCTTCTAAATGATGTTCTAGGATGTGAATTCATAATGCCTTGCAATGGAATGTATAACCTCACTATCATGATTTATGTGTTACTGAACTTGCTATGCACCTACCATGTTCTAATCATTAAAGCATGATATCTGATTGGCATGCACTGACTAGTATGCTTAGCTCTTGTAAATATCATTTGATAGTTTTAAACAAGCATGCTCAGTACTTAGTCCTTGCACTTTTGCTTTTTATTTTATGTTAAAATTATATGATTGATTGTACGTAACCCCGCCCCGAGAGTAGATATAAGGGCGGGCGTTACAAGTTGGTATCAGAGCAGGTTTCCCCTCCACTACACACACATCAAGCTTCATCCTGCCGCTTCCAAGTAAGAGATCCTAACCTCGCTTTACTTTGTTTCATGTACAATAATGATTATATAGAGATGATTTATGCTTGCATAACAAGTGAAAGTAGTGTTAATTCTTATGTTAGTTTATTTATCACCTGTATGATAGATATGACTAGAAGACGTAGCAATCGGGGTAATGAGACCGCACCCCCACCCGATATGATGCAGGTGATCACAGACCTGCAGCGCCAAGTCACTGAACAACAACAGATAATAAACACTCTGATGACCCAGCAGGCGAACACTGCAACCCCGCAGGGAAGTCAGAATGTGATACCCACTGAGCCTCCAACTGCGCAGGCACCCCCGGACACTCCGGCCAGAGGAGTCCGACAGGAGGCCTATCTGATTCAGTGGCAGAGACTGAAGCTGGAAAAGTTCTCCGGCACCTGCGAACCCTGGGACGCCCAGGCCTGGCTCAAGACAGTTGAGAGCACAGTGGAATTATTAGACTGGCCCGAGCATGAGAAAATTAAATGTGTCTCATTCTGCCTCACTGGCGACGCCAGGATGTGGTGGGAACGGGTCAAAGTTAGAAGGTCAGTGGATCAGATGAAGTGGAAGGACTTCGAGTCCGAATTTCTGGAGGAATTCTTTAATATGCGCATCACAAACAGGCATTTTGATGAGTTCACTGAATTCCGGCAGGGAAATCTCTCAGTCAACGATGTCGTTAAGCAATTCAACCGACTGGCACGATTATGTCCGGAGATAGTCAGTACAGAGAAAGAAAGGGTCAGATTAATGCTCAAGATGCTCAGGCCCGAGATAGCTCTGAATGTAGCCAGCGGCGTTAATAGGCCACAGACTGCAGAGGAGCTGTTCAGTAGCACCCTTATTACCGAGCATTATCTGAAGAATATTAACCAGCAGAACCAAGCACTAACTGCTAGCAAGAATCAGAGTCAGTCGGGAGGTCAGAAACCTCATAATAGCAACCCCCACTGGAAAAAGAACCACAACGGAAAGAGGAAGCCATGGAATAAATCTGCCAGTGGTCCAGCAGGCAAGAAACCTAAGTACCCTCCGTGTTCCACTTGTGGGAAGATGCACATCGGGACATGCCTCTTGGGCGCCAGGAGATGCTTCACCTGCGGAAAGGAAGGACACATGGCCAGAGAGTGTCCTACTGCAGCCAAAGCACCTCAGCAGCAGCATGCTCAGTACAAAGGTTCTCATCCCCAGTTACACCAGATGCAGGCACTATAGATGGTACTCATATATGCCAGGGGAGATTAGAGGCCCCACCTGCCACGACAAACGCCAGGGTTTTCTCTCTTACGAAGGAAGACGTGGCGACTGCCTCCACCATTGTCACAGGTCAGATATTTATTTACAGTCAGTATGCTACTGCTTTATTTGACACTGGGGCAACACATTCGTTTATCTCTATGCAATATGCCAAAAGAAATGATATGTCACTGCAAGATTTAGACTGCAAATTTCTGACAACACTGCCCTCGGGTGAGCTGATGCCCTCTACCCAAATGCTACGTGCCGCACTGATCAGAATCGCAGATAGGGAACTCTATTGCGACCTGATAGTGCTTGATATGCCATATTATGATGTGATATTGGGCATGGATTTCTTGAACAAATACGGCGCCTCTATCGAGTGCCGTAAACGAAAGGTTATCTTCCGACCTGAGGCGGGAATTCTATTTGAATTTATTGGAGAGCCGAAGAAGAGGACAAGCAAATTCTTATCGGCTCTGAAAGCAAGGAAGATGTTAGAAAATGGATGCTCTGGGTTTCTAGCTCATGTGGTTGATACCAGTCCTACAGAGGGCCCGAAGCTAGAAGACGTCAAAGTCGTATGCAATTACCCAGAGGTATTTCCCGATGACTTACCAGGGTTAGCACCTGAAAGAAATATAGAATTTGCAATTGAATTGATTCCTGGTACTAACCCCATTTCTAAAGCACCGTACCGTATGGCGCCGACGGAATTAAAAGAATTACAGGGACAGTTACAGGAGCTGCTTGACAAGGGACTCATCCGCCCTAGTCATTCTCCTTGGGGAGCTCCCGTACTGTTCGTGAAAAAGAAGGATGGGTCGATGCGAATGTGTATCGACTATCGGGCGCTGAACAACGTGACTATCAAGAACAGGTAAGAACATTATAGTAAAGTAATTTGCTGAAGTTCAAACCTAAATCATGTATGCACGATGTTAGGTACCCTCTACCCAAGATAGATGACCTGTTCGATCAACTGAAGGGAGCCACGGTTCTCTCTAAAATTGACCTGAGATCTGGTTATCACCAAGTCAGGGTGAAAAAGGAGGATATACCGAAGATGGCTTTCCGAACCAGATACGGACATTATGAGTTCGTAGTTATGCCATTTGGAGTTACCAATGCTCCAGCTATGTTTATGGACTTAATGAATCGGGTATTCTCGGCATTCCTCGACAGATTTGTGATCATCTTTATCGACGATATCCTTATATATTCGAGAACACCCGAAGAACATGCTGAACACCTGAGTATAGTACTACAAATTCTTCAGAAGGAACGTATGCTAAATTTTCCAAATGCGAGTTTTGGCTCGATCAAGTATCATTCTTGGGACATGTTATCTCCAAGGAAGGAATAATGGTGGACCCAATTAAAATCGAAGCTGTGAGTAACTGGACCAGACCCAAGAATGCCAGCGAAATCAGAAGTTTCCTCGGGCTAGCAGGCTATTACAGAAAATTCGTAGAGGACTTCTCTCGGATTGCAGCCCCTATGACAGCTCTTACTAAGAAAGACAAGAAATATGTATGGACCGATGAATGTGAGAAGAGCTTTACTGAACTGAAAAGGAGGCTGACTAGCGCTCCGATATTGACTCTTCCAGAAAGTGATACGGGTTTCGATATGTACAGCGACGCATCCAAACTGGGACTCGGAGCTGTGCTTATGCAGAATGGGAAGGTGATTGCCTATGCCTCTAGGCAACTCAAGGAACATGAAAGGAATTATCCTACCCATGACTTAGAACTAGCAGCGGTGGTCTTTGCGTTGAAAATATGGAGGCACTATCTATATGGAACTCAGTGTAAAGTTTATACAGATCACTAGAGTCTGCGATATTTCTTCACCCAGAAAGATCTGAATATGAGACAGCGCAGATAGCTCGAATTGGTCAAGGATTATGACTGTGAGATCCTGTACCATCCGGGGAAAGCCAACAAGGTAGCCGATGCATTCAGTAGGAAATCATGTGCTGCTTTGATGTCTTTATCAGCTTTGTCACAACCCCTAGGGGAAGAAATTATGAATTACGGGATTGAAATCATATCAGGACAGTTATCCACCCTGATGATTGCGCCGACATTATTCGACGATATTCTGGAAAAGCAAAATCATGATCCGAGCCTTCAGAGGATCAGGCAAGAGGTTCTCGAAGGCAAGGACGATGGATTTCAGATTTCAGACAGTGGAGTCTTATATCTTCGGGATCGATTATGTGTTCCCGACGACTCCGACTTACGGACAAGAATCCTCCAGGAAGTTCACGGAATGCCTTATGCGATGCATCCTGGGTCTACCAAGATGTATCTGTTAGTAATATGAGAGAAGTGTCCTAGGGCAATCGCCTTATGATTGTAAACATTTATTTTAATAAATGAAAATTCACTATTTGAGTATACATGTTTGTGTATTTGATTGAGATCTTAAACTCATTTACTGAATATCCGCAATACAATTCACAGCATGAGAGAATTTGTGATGGAATCACAACTAGTGATTATCTCTACATGTGCAATTGTGAAGTATTGAAAATATCCCTAGTTGATGAATTGATAAATACGGATACTATCAATTCTGTTGAGACTAGCATGGGTTATTCTCTAATCAGCTGATTCTCACTGGCTGGTGACATTGGGATGTCTGAAGATAAACATGGATGCTAGTTAAGGGAACTAGTACATTGGAGTGACTAGCTGTAAAACTTCATATGGTAATCTACATATAGATATGTCGATGAAAGTTCTTACTGCAGCTTAAGTGCGATGTTCCTTTGACTTGCGGTGTTCAAGTCATCTTGGTCACGGAGACTTATACTTTGACATCTTAAGCAAGCATCTCTAAGGAGGTGTGGACCCAGGATGGTTGGGTATAAGCCGAAGTGCCCGAAGAAGTTTGAACAGCCTACAAAGGATTCACCACTCCTTGCGAGGAGATGTATACCCAAGGCCTATCGTCGGATTGTTACTCAAAGCCTCTGGCCAGAGCATAACATGTTCCGAGTATGAATCTCTAGGAAACATGAGAGTAATTAGAATCCGTTGGACGAGAAAGACATTGCTTGGGCTAGGTGTGACATAGTCAGCTTAGTGGGGACTGACACACATAGACCGTGTCCTGAACCAAGTGTCTTGAAACATGTTCCGATTTGTTTTATAAAATTATGGATAAATAAATTTTTATAAAGAAATTTATATAAAGAAATTTATATATATTTATTCTTTTTATGGAAATTAAAATGAACCATGGATTGGTTTATTTTATTTTATAAAATCAATTATGAATTGATTTTTCCATGATAAGAAAAATTTATATGATAAATTTTTGTGAAAAATTTATTCCATAATAAAAGGGGAGATGTATTTGTTTTATTATAAAGTTAGTTATAATAAAACTTGGCATAACGGAATAATTCATAAAAAATTTATAAGATAAATTTCTTATGAAAATTTATTCCGTTAAAAAGGAGACTTGGCGATGGAGAAGCTACTATATAAAGGAACCAAGGTAAGGCTTGAATTCCAATTAAGAGATCAAGTAGCAAGCTCTCTCTCTCTTATTCTCTCCCTCTCTCTCTCTAGGGCCGGCGCCCTCTCTCTCTCTAGGGCCGACGCCCTCTCTCCTCCCCTAGGGCCGGCGCACCGCCTAGGGTTGCCGTGAGCCTCCTCCACCAAGAAGGTGCCGAAGAAGAAGAAGAAGCGGGTCGCAACTCCTTCCTTCCCCCGGATATTGATTCCGTTACTTGGTGGTTAGTCTTCCATCTTTTTCTCTTGATATTCTAGTCGTGCCTTTGGAGCATCTAGTAGTTCTTATCGGCACGAAACTCGTGACTTTGCGAAGTCATCCCGAAGAGAACTCGACGTGGACGCGAATAGAGGCGAAGCTTCCAAGGGACGCTACGGTTGGATCTCGTCCCTTTCTTCGGGTTACACGAGGTACAAAGTAAATTAGTTTACTTTTCTGCAAAATTTTAATTTATGATCATGTCTCCACAACTTATGGTTGCATGCTAGATACGTGGTTAAAATAATTTAAGAAATTATTTATGCTAAACCTTCCGCTGCACGTAATTAAACTTTAAAATTACAAACCCGTATCCATGTCAACACGCACCCGGTCCCAACAGTGGTATCAGAGCCGGTTAGTGTTCGACATAATCATATAATTGTTTTGCGGAAAACTTTGTCATGATCTCAATTTTGGAAAATTTTCCAATTATGGAAACTTTCCAATTATGATAAATTTTAGATTTAGGAATTTCAAAGTTTGGAAATCCTCATGAAATTTCGCAAACTTTTGAAATATGCTAGTTTCTGAAATTTTATGATAATTGTGAAAACTTCCCATCTTTGGAAACTTTCCAACTTTGGAAATTTCCTATTTTGGAAATTTTCCAATTTTGTAAATATGTAAGTTTTCTTTGTACCAAAAACTTACAATTATTCTGAAAACCTATTATGAAATCTCATAATTTTGGGCACTTTCTTTCAAGAAAGTCTAGATAAATTTATGGATCATTAATTGACAATTAAATTCGAATTGGTTTTAAATTATTAACAAAATTCTTTATTTTGGATTGAGCCTCGGGGAGCGTCTAATTTAAAGTTAGTTGTTGTAATTTAATTTCCCATTTTGAATAAAATTGTCATGTTTAATTTGGTTACGCCTCGGGGAGCGGACCAAATTGGATTTATGACAATTTCTTTTCTTTGGGTATCTGAGCCTCGGGGAGCCACCCTTAGAAAACAATTTGTTGTAATTAATTAATCCATGAATAAAATATGTGATCAAATCTTGGAAATTTGATTTAAGAGGTGATGCTCTTACATATTGTTGTCTCCAAAATTAATTAGGAAAATGGTTTCCTATAGAGTTTTCTTAAATGAGATTTTCATGAAAATAATATGTGGTTGAATTAAGGGAATCTATCTCTTAGTTTAATAAGATTTGATTTAGAGAAATCAAAATCTTAAACATATTATTTCCGAAATTGATTATGACAATTTATGAAATTATTTCCCAAAAACAATTCCTTGAATAAAGTATGAAATTAGAATTAGGAAATCCGGTTCCTAATTCAATTAATGAGACATGATAAATTAAGTCACATACATACTTTATTAAGTAAATTGTTAGTCATGACATAATTATATGTCATGAATGTGCTTAGAAAAGAAAGGATGAGACCCAAAACCCCTTACAAAATATTAAGGCCAACACCTTCCATTAATATGGTTAGAACCGGAGTTTTGTTTCTCGTTTGGGTTGATGGACACATCCATGCCCAGCTTGAACCTCAACATATTCAAACCATGGAATTAATTTATGATTAATATAGTTGGAGTCAGAGGTCAATCCTTAGTTTTGGTTGTTGGACACATCCAAGCCTGACTAAACGGTTGAATGAACTCCAACCATATTAAAACTATTTCTTGATTAATGGGTCAGCCTTAAGCTTGGAGCATCGATTTGTTGTGCCACAGCCAAGGTCGATGTAAAGAGAGGTGCAGTTGGGTGCTATGTATATTGTTGCATACTTGTTAATGAGTTAACAACCCAATGATTTATACAAACATTCAATTAGTTGATAGCATAAAGTGATAGTTACATATATGTGATATGTAATCGGTATAATTACCTACCTTCATAGCTAAGAATAACTTGATGGCCACAGCCATGGTTGTTCTTATCTATGGATGGATATCAACCTATTTGGAGGTATTCCTACGATCTCCCGAATTGATAAAAAGGGTTATTCAATTCGAAAAATAAATAGGATTTAATTAATGTATGTTGATGCATTCTTTATCATTCTTCTCACATAAGCTCAATTTGTATTTCTAGGATAATCACTCGATCATGTCTTCTCTGAATTTACGTTCCATTTTGAACACCAATAAACTGACTGGGCCAAACTTCATGGACTGGCTTCGAAACCTGAGCATAGTCCTCAAGGCAGAGAAACTTGCTTATGTCCTTAAAGATCAACTTCCCAACCGTCCTCCAGAAGATGCAACTCCAGACCAGTTAGTGGCCTATCAGAAACATGTGACCGATTCTGAACTTGCGAGTTGCATCATGCTAGCCTCTATGGTACCTGAGCTGCAAAAGCAGCATGAGCATATGGATGCTTATACCATCATCTTCCATCTTCATGAGTTATTTGAAGAGCAGGCGAGATCCGAAAGGTTCGAAGTCTCCAGACTCCTCTTCACCTCTAGGATGCAGGAAGGCACTTCTGCCTCACAGTTTGTGTTAAAGATGTTGGGGTACATTGAGCGACTGAGCACACTCGATTTTGCAATGGATCATGAACTAAGTATTGACTTAATTCTGCATTGTTTGCCCAAAAGTTATTCACAATTTGTGATGAACTATCGGATGAACAAGCTGGAGACTACCATTCCTGAGTTGCTCAACCTGCTGAAGACTGTAGAGCCTTCTATAAAGCAGGATCAGAAGACGGTACTGTTAGTTGGTTCCTCGAAGAAAGGTTCTAAAAGGAAGGCCAAAGAACAGAATAAAGGAAAGAAGAAAAAGGTCAAAAAGACACCAAAAGGCACTTGCCATCATTGTGGCAAGGAGGGTCACTGGCGAAGAAACTGCAAGGTTTATCTTGAGTCTTTGAAGAAGAAGGCATCCGATGCCCCATCCTCTTCAGGTATCTTCATTATTGAATGTCACTCTATTTCCTCAGATACCTGGGTACTTGATACTGGGTGTAGCTCACATATATATAATGACATACAGGGGCTAAGGAATAGAAGAAGACTCGTCAAGGGAGAAGCGAATTTGCGAGTTGGAAATGGAGCAAAGATTGCTGCCATTGCCATCAGAACATATTTGCTAAAGCTCCCTACTGGACGTGTCTTAGAATTGGATAATTGTTATTTTGTTCCTTCGTTAATAAGGAACATTGTATCTATTTCATGTTTGAATGAAAAAGGTTATCATTTAACTTTTAGTAACAATTGTTGTTACATAACTTTAAATGACGTTCTTTATGGGACCGAAACTTTGTGCAATGGTATCTACACGTTAGATTTATCCGGTGACGTTTTCAATATCGAAGTCAGCAACAAACGTGCTCGAATAGATAATCGAATAGACTCCTACACATGACATTGTCGTCTTGGCCATGTAAGTAAGAAACGCATGACCGAATTACACCGATGTGGAATTCTGGAATCATTTGAACCCGGTTCATTTGATACATGCGAATCTTGCTTAAAAGGCAAGATGACCAAATTACCCTTTTCCGGAAAAGGTAATCCAGTGGGAGAATTGCTTGGTCTAATACATACTGATGTATGTGAACCAATGTCAACTCTTGCACAAGGAGGCTATAGCTACTTCATCACCTTTATCGATGATCACTCACGATTCGGGTATGTGTTCTTGATGAAACACAAATCTGAAGCTTTTGAGAAATTCAAAGAATTCAGAAATGAAGTAGAGAAACAACTTGGCAAAAGTATTAAGATACTTCGATCCGATCTGTAACGCCCGCCCTTATATCTACCCTCAAGGCGGGGTTACGTACATTCAATCATATAGTAATATTTTTTTTCCATTTCTATCTCCTAGCATGACATTAAAACAACAATACAAGGGCTTAAGAGAACTAGGTACTAAGCATGGTTTCAAAAATTATTAAGTGACATTATATAACATAATAGGTTCACATATTATTTCACACCATAATATAATCCAATAAATCAAGTATATGAAAATTCCAAGTGTAACTATTATCATGCAATATCAATCCTAATCACTATCATTCATTGTCAAGGAGCATAACATAAGCATAAATATGTAGATATAGAAATCTTTCTTCCCGAGCCACCACCCCACACATCTTCAACCTCCTGCCTCTTCCTTCCATTTAAGTGTTATCTGCAGCATAAGACAACACATAAACTAGTAAGCACAATGCTTAGTAAGGATCCTGTCCTACTCGCAAAATCCGTTCGAAAGAATATAACATGTACACATAATTAATCATAAGTATAAGTTCATCAAAACATATCAAACATCTAAGTTTCTAAGCATGCAGTATCAAGTACCATAAGCATACTCTTCACATATAACAAATGTTTTCAATGAATGTTTTCAAAACAATTCCATAATGTATTACTTAAAAATACATCCATATCATATTGGGCCCTGTTGTGTACCAACTATCGCGCGGAAACTATTACGCGTTCCCTAATGAATTGGGGTAGCGAGCCACCAATTCATTAGAGCAAGACCCTTCCGTCCTACCGAAGCCACGTTAACATGCACCCCGGATTTATTTAACGACCCCCTTCCGAGTCGGGTACACAACTTAAAAAGTAAAATACTTATCATGCTTTTACATATATGCTAAGGAATACTCCATATTCACTCTTATGGGACACACCACTCTTCAAGGGTGCTCATGATCCCGTAGGGACACACCACACAACATAAGGGGTGCTCTTGATCCCATACTTATTTGAGTATCCCTTCAAGCATTTTAACATATCACATGCAATTTCATAAGTGTGCCCCATGGGCTATAAGGCATGCTCATACATACATCATATTTCATGCATGTCCATACATACATCATATTTCACACATGTTCATACATACATCATATTTCATACTTGTTCATACATGCATTATATTTCATGCATGTCCATACATACCTCATATTTCATACTTGTTCATACATATATCATATTCCATACATGTTCATACATACATCATATTTCATACATGCATATACATATTATTTTGCTAAACATAATCATATCCCGTAGGGTAGTTTAGCCTTCACATATTATTCATGCAACTTATTAAACATAAAGCATATCATGAGATAATTATACAACCCTAAACCTTAGTCCTTCTAGGGTTGGCCGAAACTTAAGTATAGGGAAAATTAGGGTTTGAACTAAATATTCACACATACATTCATTCAAACACCTCATACATAAACATATCATAGCATGCTAACAATTAAGGTTTACATATCAACCCTTCCATTTAACACCACATACATATACATATGATCATCCCCAACCATAAACATATATCATAGGGTAGTTTGACCTTTACAAACCCTAGTCCTAGTGGGTTGGCCGAAACATCAAGAGTAGGGAAATATTAGGACTTTTGCATTAATCATTCACACAACAATGATACAAACATCTTGTATACAATATCACACCATACACTAAGCATGAATATTTTCTAGGATAATTCAACTCTCCTTGACCCTAATTCATTGCCTTGGCCGAAACTTGTAGGGTAGGGTAGGCTAGGTTTTTGACATCCAATCTTTACACAAACATTTACACAAATACTTTATCTACAATACTAATCATGGGAACACAATAGGATAGCAACCAACCCAAAAGCCCTTGCTTATTCCCTCTTGGCCGAAACATGTAGGGTACCAAACCCTAATTTGTGTCCTCTCAAAAATTTGGAAAACAACATACATCCATACCCTAAGTTCCTAGGGACATCCTCATGCATCAAGAAGCAACCAATACCTATTTCACGGTGGTGGCCGAAAGTCTTATAAGGGAGGAACTCCCATTTTTGAAAACAAGAACACAAGGAAAACATGCATAAACCATTACACTGCAGGCGAGAGGATACTTACATCCTTTCGCTTGATTTTCTCCTTCTCTAACTTCTTAAGATGCCCTTGGTTGAAGGAAGGTGAGTGTTCTCCTTCCTAGTACTTCTATAGAAGCCTTGGCCCTAGTAGAGAGAGCAAGGTCCTTGGGTGAGATCTCCTTCTTTCCAAACCCCTAAGGTTGAAACCCTAGGTTTTCTTTTTCGAAAATGAAGGGGAAAGCTTGAGTTTCGGTGGAGAAGTGAAGAGGAAGAAGAAGAGGAAGTTATTCCAACTTCCCTTTCCCTTATTTATACTTTTCTCATGAAGAGACATGTCTCTTCACTTTCCTCGCTTTAACAAGCATGTTCCTATTCTCTCCACAAGAAGCATGGCTTGGTGCATTGGTTATGACATGGCTAGTGCAACTAGGAGGTTCAAGGTTCAATCCTTGCTTCCTCCTTTTTATCACATTTTGCACTAATCCATATCAAAGCCCATTAAGCCAAGCCCATCATGAAATTTCATAATATTAATTATATTCCATGATTTCACAATATTTTCATAATATTAATTATATTCCATGAATTCATAATATTTCATGATACTATTTCATGAATTCCATAATATTTCATATTTATGAATTCATATATTTCATAATATTCCATGATAATATATCATGAATTTCATAATATTTCATATTTATGAATTCATAATATTTCATAATAATATTTCGTATGGGAAATTTTGGGGCGTTACACGATCGGGGTGGTGAATACTTGAGTCAAGAGTTTCAAGATTATCTTAGGGACAATGGGATATTGTCTCAATGGACTCCGCCATATACACCACAGCATAATGGTGTATCTGAAAGGCGTAACCGAACCTTGATGGACATGGTTAGATCCATGATGAATCATGCAACTCTTCCAAAATCCTTTTGGGGCTATGCACTTAAAATAGCTGTTTACTTGCTAAACAGAGTCCCGACCAAGGTAGTCTATACTACTCCATATGAGACATGAAATAGTAAGAAACCTCACTTAACTCACCTTAAGATATGGGGTTGTCCTGCTTATGTGAAGCGGACTATATCAGACAAATTGGATGCTAAGTCTGATAAATGTCTATTTATTGGATACCCTAAGGAAACGAAGGGTTACCAATTCTATCATCCCTTGGAACAAAAGGTGTTTGTTTCAAGGCATGCTGTATTTCTGGAAAAAGAATTTCTTTTACAAGAAAACAGTGGGAGTGGCATTGAACTTGATGAAGTTCAAGAAACTCCAATAGACATTACAGAGACACCTAGTCTAGACCCACAACCGATAACTCATAGTGATGAGCTATCAGTTGAACCTAAAACAACACCACCTCTTCGTAGGTCTGATAGGACATGCAATATTCCAGAGAGATACGGATTTCTCATAAGTGAATCGAACGACGTGTTACTCATAAGCGATGACGAACCTATCAGTTATGAAGATGTTCTGAAAAGTTCAGAAAGGGACAAATGGCTTGAAGCCATGAAGTCGGAAATGGATTCCATGTACGAAAATCAAGTATGGGACTTGGTTAACCCACCTGAAGGGATTAAGCCCATAGGGTGCAAGTGGGTTTTTAAGAAGAAAACCGACATGGAAGGTAATGTAGTTACCTTTAAGGCTAGATTAGTGGCAAAAGGATATCGTCAGAAACAAGGAATTGATTATGACGAAACCTATTCGCCAGTAGCTATGCTTAAATCCATTCGGATGCTCCTGGCCATAGCAGCTCATCATGATTATGAGATATGGCAAATGGATGTGAAAACAGCTTTCCTTAATGGAAACCTGCTTGAGGATGTATACATGATACAACCTGAAGGTTTCACATCGGTTGATAAAACCAAAATATGCAAGCTTCGACGATCCATATATGGACTGAAGCAAGCATCCAGGAGCTGGAATATCCGTTTTGATGAGACAATCAAAGAGTTTAATTTCTCACAAAATCCTGACGAACCCTATGTGTACAAGAAGGTTAGTGGGAGTGCAGTCGTATTCCTAGTGCTATATGTTGATGACATATTGCTTATAGGAAATGATATATCAGTCTTACAATCAGTTAAAATTTGGTTGTCCAAAACTTTCTCCATGAAAGACCTGGGAGAAGCAACCTATATCCTTGGGATTAGAATCTATAGAGATAGATCAAAACGGTTGCTTGGTCTTTCGCAGTCTACATATATAGACCGAGTGCTAAAAAGGTTTAGCATGTCGGAATCCAAGAAAGGTTACCTTCCCATCAGGCATGGGATCAACCTTTCAAAGTATATGTGTCCGCGCACAGAAGACGAGAGGATTTGCATGAATAAGATTCCTTATGCATCCGCGATAGGATCTATCATGTATGCTATGTTATGTACTAGGCCCGATGTATTGTATGCTCTGAGCGTCACGAGCAGATACCAGTCTGATCCAGGAATGGATCATTGGGCGGCTGTCAAAACAATCCTTAAGTACTTAAGAAGAACTAAGGATGTGTTCCTAATATATGGAGAAGGAGATATGGTAATACGAGGGTATACAGATGCCAGTTTCCAGACAGATAAGGATGACTCCAAATCTCAGTCTAGATACGTATTTACTTTGAATGGAGGCGTAATAAGTTGGAAAAGTTCCAAGCAAGACACTGTAGCGGATTCTACCACGGAAGCGGAATATATCGCAGCTTCGGAAGCAGCAAAAGAAGCAGTCTGGATCAAGAAGTTTGTCTCAGAACTTGGTGTGGTTCCAACCATTGATGAAGCAATACCGGTTTACTGCGACAACAATGGAGCTATTGCACAAGCAAAGGAACCAAGGTCTCATCAGCGATCCAAACACGTGCTTCGCCGCTATCATCTGATCAGAGAGATTATAAGTAGGAATGACATACAAATTGAGAAAATTCCCACTGAAAGGAATTTAGCGGATCCTTTAACTAAGGCCTTGCCTCAAGCAAGTTTGAGGGTCATGTTAGAGCTTGTGGTATTGCATATCGTAGCGATTGGCATTAGGCCAAGTGGGAGTTTGTTAGTAATATGAGAGAAGTGTCCTAAGGCAATCGCCTTATGATTGTAAACATTTATTTTAATAAATGAAAATTCACTATTTGAGTATACATGTTTGTGTATTTGATTGGGATCTTAAACTCATTTACTGAATATCCGCAATACAATTTACAGCATGAGAGAATTTGTGATGGAATCACAACTAGTGATTATCTCTACATGTGCAATTGTGAAGTATTGAAAATATCCCTAGTCGATGAATTGATAAATACGGACACTATCAATTCTGTTGAGACTAGCATGGGTTATTCTCTAATCAGCTGATTCTCACTGGCTGGTGACATTGGGATGTCCGAAGATAAACATGGATGCTAGTTAAGGGAACTAGTACATTGGAGTGACTAGCTGCAAAACTTCATATGGTAATCTACATATAGATATGTCGATGAAAGTTCTTACTGCAGCTTAAGTGCGATGTTCCTTTGACTTGCGGTATTCAAGTCATCTTGGTCACGGAGACTTATACTTTGACATCTTAAGCAAGCATTTCTAAGGAGGTGTGGACCCAGGATGGTTGGGTAAAAGCCGAAGTGCCCGAAGAAGTTTGAACAGCCTACAAAGGATTCACCACTCCTTGTGAGGAGATGTATACCCAAGGCCTATCGTCGGATTGTTACTCAAAGCCTCTGGCCAGAGCATAACATGTTCCAAGTATGAATCTCTAGGAAACATGAGAGTAATTAGAATCCGTTGGACGAGAAAGGCATTGCTTGGGCTAGGTGTGACATAGTCAGCCTAGTGGGGACTGATACACATAGACCGTGTCCTGAACCAAGTGGGTATAAGATGGTGAAGGGAATGAGGCACGATTCATTAGAGCTGCTGAAGGGTTTCAGAATTATTTCTGAGGTCAACCGTTGATCTTTCGATTAATTGGGGATCATGATGTACTACTAGGTGCCACTCATGATCGTTCTATAATTGGTTGATTATAGACGGCCAACATAAATCGAAAGCCTATTAGTCACACGTACTACGAGTAATCTGAGGGATTTAAAACGAGTTGAAAATTGAATTTTCCGATCAAGAGAAATAAGTCGAATCTGAATTTATCAGAGGCGCATCGGAAGCTTAAAATGGTTGTCTTTTGAAGGCTTATTGGACGAATTAAATGAGTTTAATTCGTGAGGAGGCGACTTGGTTTGGCCGGCCAAAGAGGGTCCCCACCCTCTTTGGTTTGGCCGGCCACAATAAAGGAGGGAAACCAATTTATTTGGTTTAAATTATAAAATAAATCAAGCGCGATTTGTTTTATAAAATTATGGATAAATAAATTTTTATAAAGAAATTTATATAAAGAAATTTATATATATTTATTCTTTTTATGGAAATTAAAATGAACCATGGATTGGTTTATTTTATTTTATAAAATCAATTATGAATTGATTTTTCCATGACAAGAAAAATTTATATGATAAATTTTTGTGAAAAATTTATTCCATAATAAAAGGGGAGATGTATTTGTTTTATTATAAAGTTAGTTATAATAAAACTTGGCATAACGGAATAATTCATAAGAAAATTTATAGGATAAATTTCTTATGAAAATTTATTCCGTTAAAAAGGAGACTTGGCGATGGAGAGGCTACTATATAAAGGAACCAAGGCAAGGCTTGAATTCCAATTAAGAGATCAAGTAGCAAGCTCTCTCTCTCTCTCTCTTATTCTCTCCCTCTCTCTCTAGGGCCGGCGCCCTCTCTCTCTCTCTAGGGCCGGTGCCCTCTCTCCTCCCCTAGGGCCGGCATACCGCCTAGGGTTGCCGTGAGCCTCCTCCACCAAGAAGGTGCCGAAGAAGAAGAAGAAGCGGGCCGCAACTCCTTCCTTCCCCCGGATATTGATTCCGTTACTTGGTGGTTAGTCTTCCATCTTTTTCTCTTGATATTCTAGTCGTGCCTTTGGAGAATCTAGTAGTTCTTGTCGGCACGAATCTCGTGACTTTGCGAAGTCATCCCGAAGAGAACTCGACGTGGACACGAATAGAGGCGAAGCTTCCAAGGGACGCTACGGTTGGATCTCGTCCCTTTCTTCGAGTTACGCGAGGTACAAAGTAAATTAGTTTACTTTTCTGCAAAATTTTAATTTATGATCATGTCTCCACAACTTAAGGTTGCATGTTAGATACGTGGTTAAAATAATTTAAGAAATTATTTATGCTAAACCTTCTGCTGCACGTAATTAAACTTTAAAATTACGAACCCGTATCCATGTCAACATCACCCGGTCCCAACAGTATCAAGATCTGAAGAGCAAGTTTTGGTGGTCCGGTATGAAGCGAGATGTAGCCCACTATATCAGTATGTGTTTGACCTGCCAGAGGGTCAAAGCAAAACACAAGAGGCCTGGAGGAGTTCTGCAACCTCTGCCGATCCCCGAGTGGAAATGGGAAGACATCTCTATGGATTTCATCTCAGGGCTGCCTAGAACAACGAATGGATATGATGGTATATGGGTTATTATGGACAGGCTAACCAAGTCTGCCCATTTTCTGGCTATCAGGATGACCTACTCAGTAGAGCAGTTGGCTCAACTGTACGTCAAGGAAATTGTCCGACTACATGGGGTTCCCAAGACCATTATCTCTGATCGGGATGGTCGATTTACTTCAGATTTTTGGGGACACGTGCAGAAGGCTCTTGGCACGAAGCTGAAATTCAGTACGACCTTTCACCCCCAGACTGGCGGGCAGACTGAAAGAGTGAATCAGATATTAGAGGACATGTTACGAGCTTGTGCCTTGGACTTCAAGGGAAGCTGGTGTCGATACCTGAGCCTAGCAGAGTTTGCTTATAACAACAGTTATCAGACTACTATCGGGATGGCACCGTACGAAGCACTATACGGAAGGAAATGCAGATCTCCTATATGCTGGCTTGAGAGTGGTGAAAAAGAAGGAGATGGGACTCCAGACTGATATTATAGATGAAACCACTCAGGCTATAAAGAATATCCGCCAGAGGATAGAGACTGCTCAGAGTCGGCAGAAAAGCTACGCTGATAAGCGACGCAGACCACTAGAGTTTGATGTTGGGGATTCAGTATTCCTTAAAGTGGCCCCTATGAAAGGGGTGATGAGATTCGGGAAGAGAGGGAAGCTGAGTCCGCGATATGTGGGACCGTACCAGATCCTGAGACGGGTATGCAAAGTGGCCTACGAACTGGAGCTACCGCCAGAAATGTCGGCTATCCACAATGTCTTCCATGTATCAATGCTCAGGAAATGTACCTCTGATGTAAATCAAATGATAGAGCCCCAACCAGTACAAGACCAAGAGAACCTAAGTTCCGAACGCCGACCTATTCATATCCTATATCAGGAAGTCAAAAAGCTAAGGAACAAGGAAGTGCCCTTAGTAAAGGTTCTGTGGCGGAACGAGCAATTCGAAGAAGCCACCTGGGAACGAGAGGAGGCAATGCGATTAAAGTATCCGGAACTGTTTTAAGTTCGGGACGAACTTTTTATAAGGTACGGGGGATTATAACACCCCAATTTTTCCCATATGTAATGTTATGAATTCATGAAACATTATTATGAAATGTCATGATGGGCTTGGCTTAATGGGCTTTGATGTGGATTAGTGCAAAATGTGATAAAAAGAAAGTGTAGAAAGGAGGAAGCAAGGATCGAACCTTGTACCTCCTAGGTACACTAACCATGTCTTAACCAATGCACCAAGAGTGTTTCGTGTTGAGAGAATAAGAAACGTGCTAGTTAAGGCTAGGGAAGTGAAGAGACATGTCCCTTCATGAGAATAGTATAAATAAGAGAGGGAGAGGGAGAAAGAACTTTCATTCTTCTTCTTCCCCACTCTCCCCACCGAAACCTAGAAGCCCTCTTCTCCTTTTCATTTTTTTTCGAAAATACACCCTAGGGTTCTAACCCTAGGGAATTGGAAGGAAGAAGACCCCATCCAAGGATCTTGCCCTCTACTAGGGCCAAGGGTCCTAGAGAAGTTCTAGCAAGGGGAACTCTCACCCCTCCTTCAACCAAGGGTACCCTAAGGATTTAGAGAAGGTGAATTTCAAGCGAAAGGATGTAAGTATCCCCTCGCCTGCAGTGTAATTGTTGTTGCATGATTCCTTCTTCTTTCTTTTTCCCTTGTGCATGTTTCGGCCACCCCCAAGGGGGAGGCCTTGGCTACTCCTTGATGAAATAGGGTATATATATATGTTGTTTTCCCTTCATGTTGTGATGACAAAAACTAGGGTTGAACACCCTACATGTTTCGGTCATGAGGGTTGAATTACTCTATGATGTATCCTATGCTTAGTGTATTGCATACATGGTTTTTGTATAAATGTTTGGTTTCAAAAACCCAACTTTTCCCTACCCTACACTTTCGGCCAAGGCATGAAGAATTAGGGTTTAGGGTTGCATGATTATCCTATGATGTATTCTATGCTTAATATGTTGTATGATATGTATGTGAGGGTTGAATTACTCTATGATGTATCCTATGCTTAGTGTATTGCATGATAGTGCATACATGGTGTTTGTATAAATGTTTGATTTCAAAAAACCCTAATTCCCCCTACCCTACACCATTCGGCCAACATGAAAATGTTAGGGTTCGTGAAGGTTAAACTACCCTATGAGATATGCTTATGTTTAGTAAGATGATATGTATATGCATGTGATGTTTAAATGGAATGCTTGATTGGAAAACTTAACTTTCACTAGCATGTAACTTTCGGCCATGCATGAAACATTAGGGTTGGGAAGAATTAAATTAACCCATGAAGCATGCTACCACTTCCTATGATATGAATATGATTTATGTGACCAATCTTGTCATATATAAAGTACGTTTAAGTGGTTGAAATATGATGTATGTATGAGCATGTCTTATAGCCCATGGGGCACCCTTATGAATTGCATGTGATGTGTATGTTAATATGCTTGAAAGGATACTCCACTAAGTATGGGATCAAGAGCACCCCTTATGTTGTGTGGTGTGTCCCTATGGGATCATGAGCACCCTTGAAGAGTGGTGTGTCCCTTGAGAGTGGATTTGGAGTACTCCTTAGCATATATGTAAAAGCATGATAAGTATTTTACTTTGAAAGTTGTGTACCCGACTCGGAAGGGGGTTGTTAAACAAATCCGGGGTACATGTTAACTGAAGGCCATGGCTCCGGTAGGACGGAAGGGTCCTGCTCTAATGGGTTGGTGGCTCGCTACCCCAATTCATTAGGGAACGCGCTTGATGTGGTACACAACTGGGCCCCTATATGATGTTAAAGTATTTTTAAGTAATACCTTTATGGAATTGTTTTGAAAACATTTATTATATGTGAAGGGTATGCTTAAGATACTTTATACTGCTTGCTTAGAAACTTTGATGTTTGGTATGCTATGATAAACTCATGCTTATGATTCATTATGTGTACATGTTGTATTGTTCCGTATGGATTTTGCGAGTAGAACAGGATCCTTACTAAGCATTTGTGCTTACTAGTTTATGTGTTGTCTTATGCTGCAGATAAGGGTAAGGGACACTTAAACTAAAGGAAGAGGCAGGAGGGCTGAAGATGTGTGGGGTGTGGCTCGGGAAAGAAAGACTCTTATATCTACTTTACTATGCTTATGTTGATGTTTCCTTGATAATGAATGTTAGTGATTAGGGTTGGTACTCTTGAATGTTAGTGATTACACTTGGATTACTCTTATACTCGATTATGTTTGATTATGTTATGAGTTGAACTACTTGTGAACCTATCATGTTATAGGATAACTCTTGATTAAGATATTTCACATGATGTTCTAGACTTCCTTTAGACTCAATCTTATGAACTGTTATTATGCATGGAAACCTATGACTATGCTTCTAAATGATGTTCTAGGATGTGAATTCATGATGCCTTGTAATGGAATGTATAACCTCACTATCATGATTTATGTGTTACTGAACTTGCTATGCACCTACCATGTTCTAATCATTAAAGCATGATATCTGATTGGCATGCACTGACTAGTATGCTTAGCACTTGTAAATATCACTTGATAGTTTTAAACAAGCATGCTCAGTACTTAGTCCTTGCACTTTTGCTTTTTATTTTATGTTAAAATTATATGATTGATTGTACGTAACCCCGCCCCGAGAGTAGATATAAGGGTGGGCGTTACATAGATGAATAACTGTTGGGTCTTTGTTGGACTTCCAATTGCTTCACCCAAATCTTTAACTCCAACAGTGCACTTTTGATCTCTGATTGTTCAGTTGAAAACATTTTGAACCTACAGTCCTGTCACAAAACAAATAAAATGGCAGCAACCGTATACAAAAGATAAAGCAAATAAAATGGAATCAAAGATTATCAATATGAAACATAAGCTCAAATTAAACAACTCAACTAGTTAGTTCCTCGGCAACGGCGCCAAAAATTTGACGGACCCAAAAGAGGCTGTCATGAATGTGGGTCTCAAATTTAGATATGTGTAAAGCTGGAAACCCTTTTTGCTAGCAAAGAATAGAAATGTAGTAAAGGGGACACATGTTGTATTTTTCCTAGGGCTAGCTAAGGTTGTTTGACTCAAGCTTTGAGTTTATATGTCGTCAAATGTTTTTGGGTTTCAGATAAGATTTGGGTTGGGTTACAATCAGGAATGAAAACACAAGGAAAAAAGAAAGAAAAATTAAGTATGGAACTAAAGCTAAGTAATTTCAACTAATGAACTCAAACAATTGGAAACTTAAATCTACCAATGCAAGTAGCCCACTTGGAAGACAAATTTGATATCAAATGCAAACTAGATGCTAAGCAAAGTGAATCAACACAATGTTGTCATTTTCAATTGATGTTAATGCAAAAGAACAACTTACTTTAGAATTCAAACTTAAAACAAAGGAAACACAAGCTAGCTACAAAATTCGGAAACAACCAAATGCAAACATGGATGAATAAGTTCAGAAATATCCGAATGCAAAACTAACTGATTTCAAAACACAAAAGCTCACTAACAGTTGCACTTAACTTGATGTCAATCAATGCCAAAACTTCTCTTGATCCAAAATGAAGAATTGAAGCTAACTTGATACCAAATGGAGGAGAACTTATGTGCCGGAATCTGAACTAATTGAAGATTTATAAACTGATGTGAAGAACTAATGTGAAGCAGCTGATGTGAGGCAGATAAATGTTAAATAACAAATCAAATGTAGAATTCAGAAACAAGTGAATACAAACAAATGAATATGAAACAAAATTTTAGATCTCAAACTAATATGCAGTGAGAAATCGAAGGCAGATATGAAAATGAAGAACTTGATAAATCGAATGCAATGATACAGTAACAAATCAAATACTGAAGCTAACACATGTAAATGAGCTTGAGTAACTAATCGAAATTCAGAGAAGCTTAAGGAAAAGCTAATGGTTACTTGGCACAATTTCATATATGTTGAACTGAACATGCTAAAAGAAATATGATACGCAAGCTGAGACCAATTCAGAAGTTGATATAAAATGCTACGTAAATGGAACAAGCTACAATTGAAATTCAGAGAAGAACTAAACTTGCTGGATACCAAACATAGAAGTCAAAACAAGGACTGATACACAAACAACTTGAACAGAAATGCAGGATTGATACTAAGTTCAGAAATGTTTCAATGCGGAGTAGCTGATCTAATTGAAATCGTTCACTACTCAAACAACCTAGCTAACTAGAGTGCAGAATTGAAAAGCTAACAACTACAAAAACGATCCAATAAAACTGATACAGATTTTAGAAATGGAAATGGCACGCTGCAATTGAAACTACTGATAAGAAATTGAAATTCAGTAAGAAACTAAGCTCTGATCCATTCCTTAGCTCAAGATCTCCTTGCCATCACACAAGAGCAAGCCAAGAACCCCTCAGCTCCGTAGATCAATGGAAAAACTACCTCAATATCGATTCTGCTCACAAACTGCACTCAGCTGAAGACAACCCATCCGATCTCCTCGATTTCGCGAAGTAGAAGTGCGATGATGATTTGGTGATGATCAGAGCATTCCAGAGGATCCTCCAAATAGCTCCGATAGATGAAAACGGCACAAAATCGAGATCCAAACGATCGGATTATAGAATTGACGAAACCCTCAATATGTTAGTGCAGGAAGCACCAGATCGAACCTTATTTTGATATTGGCAAAGGATTCAAAGTTAAGTTTATTTGTGATCTAATAAAGTTACTTGAGTGTGCAGAAAGAAGTCCTAGCGAAGGGATGCTAGGCACCTGGCGAAGGACTGCCAGGAAACAAAGTCCTAGCGAAGGGCTGCTAGGACTGCCAGGAAACAAAGTCCTAGCGAAGGGCTGCTAGGCACCTGGCGATGGAATGCCTTGGTACTAAAGCCCTAGTGAAGGACTGCTAGGCACCTGGCAAAGGAATGCCAGGATACAAAGACCTAGCGAAGGACTGCTAGGCACCAGGCGAAGGACAACATGGTACTAAAGCCCTGGCGAAGGACTGCTAGGCACTAGGCGAAGGACAGCTTGGTACTGAAGCCCTGGCGAAGGACTGCTAGGCACCAGGCGAAGGACAGCTTGGAACTGAAGACCTAGCGAAGGACAGCTAGGCACCTGACGAAGGACAGCCGGGCAAAAGTCCAACCGGAGGAGCCGGTTGGCATCAGGTACATTCTCCCGAGAGGAGTAGGTGAGGACGCGTTCCCCGTTGAGGGAACAGTAGGCGTCGGTTTGACCTAGGGCTCCATTTTGGAGGCCCAAAGTCAGAACCAAGACAGCTAAGGCTATATAAACAAACATCTTACTGCTTTATGTTGTTTTGGACTAACCCTGGATGCAGGACCGAAGGAACGAGTGTCTGCAGCTCAGAGAGCCTCAAAGGAGTGAGGCAGCAGTTGACCAGGGCGCCCGGAGTGTCCCGGGCGCCCCCAAGGTGAACACAAAACACATGAAGCAAAGGCAGGCTTCGACAGCTCTTGGGCGGGGCGCCCCCGTGCTCCCGGGTGCCCCTATGCTCCCGGGCGCCCCCAGCGTCCCGGGCGCCCCCAGTGCAAGCCAACGAAGCAGAAGCCAGCGAAGCCAAGGGATAAGAGTTGACCCGATCAACTCGGGCACCCCCAGCGTCCTGGGCGCCCCCGTCAAGATCTGATCCCGAGTTTGAAGGGATCAAAGTGACCGAGTGGAACTTGTATCGGCTGACACATGGGGGGGCACCCCCGACGTTCCGAGCGCCGCCAGGGGCTATAAATAGGCCCTCGACCCCAAGGCTTCGAACAACAATTCTTTCAACGCTTCTACGCTCTTCTGCTCCCGCGCTCTGCTTCGGAAACCTCCCAACTCGAGATACAAGCGCCGACGACGTCGCTCACCTCCAAAAATTCAATCTACACTAGACGTCGATAACGAAGAGTTGTTTTTAAGTTTACTATACTGCTTTTGTAATATCTCTCTGTAAACGGTTTTGCGCAAATATAGAATTGCCCATAGTAAACGATCAACGACCGTGGGCCTTGGAGTAAGAGCCGACCGCGACTCCGAACCAAGTAAAAAACTTGGTGTTTGCGTGTGTTTGATTTAAATTTCCGCTGCGTAATTGCTCTAATTTTAATCCGAACGTTTTACGATATTCACCCCCCCTGTATCGTTTCTCTCGATCCAACAAGTGGTATCAGAGTGGGGTAGCTCAAATTTGGTGCAACCACCAATTTGAGAGTTTTTTTTTCTGATTTACGAAATTTTTAATCTTATTTCTTTTCTTTCTTGTTAATCAAGGTTGGTGCAACACCACTCGATCTTTTTTCAAATAAATAATATTCAGAATTCTTATTTTTCAATTTTGAATTCTTATTTTCTCACCATTACTCAGAATTGATAAAACGAACCATTTTTGAAAATATGTCATAAATTTTTTTTATTATTATTTTAATATTTTTCTCGAAATTCATGCTAAGCAAAATTCATTCCAAACAGTAAATCTTACCTTTTCATCATTAATCAAAATTGATAAAGTCAACATTTTCAAAAATTTATCATTAATTTATATTTTATTTTATTATTATTTTACCTCGAAATTCATGCAAACACTTTTATTGAGCTAGTTTTTTTCTCTCCCGCACTACTAATCCAAGACCAAGTCTTGGTATATTTTTTTGTGTTTCTTTTATGTACGAGGTATAAACTAAATGGCCAACCAAGAATGGAACAGTGCCCGTCCACCACTCTTCTCTGGCGAAAATTTCAACTCCTGGAGAAATCTAATGGAATCCCACCTGAAAACTAATCTGGATTTATGGTTGATAATCTAAACGGAGTTCACATTCCCCACAGAAGAAGGAACATCGATCACTTGGGACAAACTGGATGAACCAACACTGAGGAAGATCGAGATAGATGCATGGGCTACTGCAATCCTACAATGTGGCCTAACCAATGAAGAATTGAAGCGGGTCGGATCCTTCAGATGTGCTAGAGAAATCTAGGAAAAACTGATTGACCTTCATCAAGAGATTCAGATGAAGAAGAAGATCAGGTAAGTTATCTTGCCCTTTCGGTCCAAGCACAAACAACCGAGTCAGAGTCTGAACCTGAATCCAAAGTCGAACTAGAATCAGACGACGAATTGACTGAGACGGTAACCGATTTTGAATCCCTTTCAAAATTAGAATTAAATAATCAAACAGATACTGTAATGGTCGAGGAAGGTGTAAATTCTTTTGCAGGGAAAAATCCTAAAGAACCACCAAAGAAGGAGCTTCAACTAGTACCCGAGTCCGACTCAGACACAGAATCAGAAGATGAGCCTAGATCCGAGGCGGCAAGAATCAAGGGGGAGATTCCCAATAAGGAACCAAAAGGTAAAAGTGTAAAATTAGATTTTAAAAATCATGTAATTTGTTACACATGCAGGGAGAGAGGGCACTACCAAAGTGAGTGCCCTACTCATAAGATTCGAACGACACCACTGACAGCGACAAAGGAATCAGTTCCAAAAGCACGAAAGGACAAAAGTCACATTCAATGCTTCAAGTGCTAGGAGTTCGGGCATTACAAAAGTGAATGCATAGATAAAAGAGCTACCAAGAATGCCGGACAAACAATCAACAAAGGTAAATTTACAGTATTTGAAAATCCATTATTTACCCTGAATAATGTGATTGATTCATGTAACTTAATTAAAGCAAATTTCAGAAAATTGAAACAAGAAAATGAAACCCTAAAACATAAGGTCAATAAGTTAGAAAATTTAATTCATAATCTTGCTGATTTCGAAAATCCGGAGTATTACTCCAATTGTGACCTTACTTAGACAATTGTTTGTTTTAATTATGTGTTTGTTTTTATTTTTATTTTTTTTTTTGCTTAGAATTAGGATTGGTTAGTATAAGGACTAAATCAGTTAATTGGAATTTGAACAACATAGTATTGGGTGGAGGTGAGATGATAGTACGTTAGGGAAGCCATCTTGGTGGAACTAGCCGAAGCTACCGATCCAAGACCCAAACTAGTTAGACCAGAATTTCTCAAAAAGTAATCTTGAAAATGAAATTTCACTAAAAGGCATTGTCAAGGAAAGGGTTGATGATCCAATAAGGCTACGGCCAAAGAAGGCCTTGTGCCTCGCCAAGACCTGGAAGCCAATTTTTGAAATTCAAATTCAATTTACTCTTTGTTAAATTTGAATCTAACACAAATTTTCAGTTAATTTTAGATTCAAATATCTCTTTTCAAAATAAATTTAAATTGGGTTTAAAAAATTAATTTAATTTTTCAAACTTAATCATGGCCTTTTCAAAATAAATCTTTCTATCAAAATATGCATCTCACAAAACAGTTAAGGATATCCTGTTTTGTCACTTAGAAATGGGTGAGATGCTTAGGACCTAAAAGTTGAGTCCAACCCAACCAACTAATTCAAATTAATCAAACTAAAATTAATTCAATTAAATCAAAATCAAATCTTAATTAAATCAATTAAATTCATCTTAATTAAATCAATTAAATTAAATCATAATAAATTAAATTTAATTCAACAACCTTTAAAATTCAAATTTAATTAAACCGGAGGAGCCGGTTGGCATCAGGTACATTCTCCTGAGAGGAGTAGGTGAGGACGCGTTCCCGTCAAGGGAACAGTAGGCGTCGGTTCGACCTAAGGCTCCATTTTGGAGGCCCAAAGTCAGATCCAAGACAACTAAGGCTGTATAAACTAACATCTTACTGCTTTATGTTGTTTTGGACTAACCCTGGATGCAGGACCGAAGGAACGAGTGTCTGTAGCTCAGAGAGCCTCAAAGGAGTGAGGCAACAGCTGACCAGGGCGCCCGAAGTGTCCCGGGCGCCCCCAAGGTGAACACAAAACACATGAAGCAAAGGCAGGTTTCGACAGCTCATGGGCGGGGCGCCCCCGTGCTCCCGGGTGCCCCCAATGCTCCCGGGCGCCCCCAGCGTCCCGGGCGCCCCCAGTGCAAGCCAACGAAGCAGAAGCCAGCGAAGCCAAGGGATAAGAGTTGACCCGGTTAACCCGGGCGCCCCCAGTGTCTCGGCCGCCCCCGTCAAGATCTGATCCCGAGTTTGAAGGGATCAGAGCTGACCGAGTGGAACTCGGATCGGCCGACACGTGGGGGGGGCGCCCCCGACGTTCCGGGCGCCCCCAGGGGCTATAAATAGGCCCTCGACCCCAAGGCTTCGAACAACAATTCTTTCAACACTTCTACGCTCTTCTGCTCCCGCGCCCTGCTCCGGAAACCTCCCAACTCGAGATACAAGCGCCGACGACGTCCCTCCGCTCCGAAAATTCAATGTACACTGGATGTCGATAACAAAGAGTTGTTTTTATGTTTACTATACTGCTTTTGTAATATCTCTCTGTAAACGGTTTTGCGCAAATATAGAATTGCTCATAGTAAACGGTCAACGACTGTAGGCCTTGGAGTAGGAGCCCACCGCGACTCCAAACCAAGTAAAAAACTTGGTGTTTGCGTGTGTTTGATTTAAATTTCTGCTGCGTAATTGCTCTAATTTTAATCCGAACGTTTTACGATATTCACCCCCCCCCCTCTTTCATTTCTCTCGATCCAACACAATCAACTCTGTTCTGGTGCGAATCTAAGCTAGAATCTCCACGGAAACTCCTTCCCAACGATCCAGATCTTGTTCCAAGGTCGAAATCGAAGTGGTCATGCCCTCTGATGAAGAAAATTTCAGAAGAAACGAAGAAACGCGAAGAAGACGAAGACTAGCGAAGACGCGACAATTGATCGTGGAGCTGATTGGAAGTTTATATAGTTATGCAATGGATGGTTCCGATTAACATAACTCCGTCCAATGGCTAGATCTCATCCGATCTGAGCCAAAATTTGATGATGTTGATCAAGGGTCAGGATCTGCTCTCAGTAGCTCGGATCTTCCAGATTTACAGCGGATGGCTCAGATCAATCTGATCTTTGAATTGATGGTCTAGATCCTCCTGAGCTTGATCCATGGCTAAACGATCTCTGATTTCGATGAAACCTTCAGATCTTGATCTGAGTGCTTGATTTGCCCTAACCCTAGCTCGGATTGCCTTAAAAGTTCTCCGGTGACTCAGATCTAGCCATTTTTGAATCAGACGGCCCATATTAGTCGGATACTTGATCACTCAATCCAGTCCACTTCTGACTCAAGTTTGACCCATCATGCCCTAGGACCATGATCCTTCCAAGCCTATAAAAGTAGATTAACAATTAAGTGCCAAAATGTTTCCAATGTATCATGATTTACAATAAAGCCCAAAATAAAATGAATTTATAAAACCTAGGATAATTTCAATATTAAGCAACTAAATATGGGTTAAACATGGATTTTAGAGACTGAAATGATCAACAAAATAGTACTTATCAGTCACCAGACCGATCAGGTTGATCGGTCACCAGACCGATCAGGTTGATCGGTCACCAGACCGATCAGGTTGTGGACTGATCGGTCTGGGGACCGATCAGAGCACTCCCTGACCGATCAGGCTCCATCCTGATCGGTCATAGTGAGGAACCCACGATATTTGATCGGTCCAGCAGACCGATCAAGAGTTTCTCCCCAAGGCTACAGACCTCTCCCTGATCGTTCACCAGAACGATCAGGAGCTCAACAGAAACCTTTCTGTTCTCTCCCTGATCGGTCACCAGACCGATCAGCCTCCTCTGGATCGATCACCAGACCGATCCACAAAGGGAGTTCGTGCCAACTTCCCTGATCGGTCTCCAGACCGATCCAGAGACTTACAATTCAAATCTAAGTCAAGAGAACGGGCTCCCAGCCTTCTCTGACTCGTGCTCAGTCCCTCGGACCAAGACTCCGTGCCCGGCATCACTCACCGGTACTTCATTCAACCTAGCTTCCCAAGCTAGGACCTGGCTTCACTCACCAGGATTTCATTCAACCTAGCTAGCTTCCCAAGCTAGGACCTGACTTCACTCACAAGGATTTCATTCAACCTAGCTTCCCAAGATAGGACCTGGCTTTACTCACCAGGATTTCACCTAGTCCCACTACATGTGCCTAGTCCCACTAGGTCTTTTCCACTTCACCTAGTCCCACTAGGTCTTTTCCACCTAGTCCCACTAGGTGTGCCTAGTCCCACTAGGTCTTTTCACTTCACCTAGTCCCACTAGGTGTGTCTAGTCCCACTAGGTCTTTTCCCATGCTAGCGTGCGATCTCCCAGATCCACCTGGACTTAATCCGAATTCACTCAACCAAACCTAAATCGTTGTCAACACCAAAACAACAATCAGGCCAGACTGCATCAACATAAGTTTCAATATTTCTGGTTTGGTTAAAAGTTGTGGGTTTAATTTCATCATTTTTAATATTTCGAAAATATCTGATTCCTTTACTATTTCTTCTTTATTTATCTTTTCAAGTTTTTCTAATACTTCTGATTTATTTGAATCTTTGTGAACTTTATTAACTATAGCCATGATCTCAGATAATTCCATCTCCTCCTTATCCTTATCATTACAATCACATTCTTCAATATCCTCAAAGTAGGTGGAGTAATTAGGGTCACTAGTTAATGTTTTGTAATAATCTTCAATATTATCTTTAATAATCTCAAGAATTTCAAAATTAATTTCTGGATTATCCTTATGATTATAAAAATTAATTTCTGGATTATCCTTAAGATTACCAAAATTAATTTCTGGATTATCCTTAAGATTTTCAGAGAGAATTTCAATATTATCCTTAAGATTTTCAGAGATAATTTCAATATTATCCTTAAGATTTTCATAGATAATTTCAACATTATCCTTAAGATCTTTAGAGATAATTTCAATATTATCCTTATGATTTTTAGAACTAAAATTATCAGAATTCTCAGAATTAAAATTATCAGAATTTATAGAATTAATTCCAAATTTTACAGAATTTGAATTTGCAGATTTAATTTCAGAATTTACTTTAGAAATTATCGAATTGACATTAAGGATTACAAAGTTAATTTCTGATATTTTAGCATTAATTTGACTATGTAATAATTCTAATTTTTCAGAAAAATTATCTAAACTATCATATGATTGTGCAGGAATTTGAAAAACTTTAGGAATGTAAACTTTGCGTACCTTCGCCAAACACTTATTTTTGTAGTGTCTGTACTTTTGACATTTAAAGCACTGCACGTTGCTCTTGTCCTTCCGGACTCCTGGCGCTAGTATTTCCTTCGCTGCCGGTGGTGAGATCCAAGTCTTACGAGTAGGGCACTAATTTTTATAGTGCCCTCTCTCCCTGCACTTGAAACATGTAATATGAAATTTAAAAACAGACATTTAAAATAAAATATACCTGATTCACCCCTAGGTTCCCCCTCAACTCCTGGCGACTTTGCTCTGTCGGCGGTTAGTCCGATGAAGAGCTGTTTAGCTCTGATACCACTTGTAGGACCGGTGCCGTCGATAGAGGGGGGGTGAATATCGACCATAAAAATCTTTTTCGAAAACTCGTAAACTTTCGTTCGTTCTAAACAAAGCGTTAGTAGTACAGCGGAAAACAAAAATAACTACTAAGCAACACAACGCACGCGGGATTTTTTACTTGGTTCCCAACCCCCCAGGGTCAGTTCATCCAAGGTCTAAGCACGAGAACGCCCGTCCACTATTGGTCTCCTTTTCGGACTTTCTGGAGGCGGAGAAACCCATCTTACAGTGTAGAAATTACAATCAGAATATATAAAAAATACATGCGGAATTGTAAAATTCAAATCAAACAAAAGATGAAGCTCGGCCGATCTAGACCTCCGAAGTGCCACACACTTCCTCCTGGAGCCTCCTGATCACAGAGCTTCGTCATTAGCGCTTTGTCGTCACTTGGGAAGCTTAGAATCATTCCAGATAGTTGTGCTTCGAGCTGAGGGGTCGAACTCCCTTTTATAGTCTTCATTGGGGCGCCTGTGATCACTGGGGCACCTCAAAGGGCTTGGTCAAAGTTTATCTCTGCGCCAAACTGCCGCAGCTGATAACACTCATGACCAGGGTGCCCTGGACCTCCCAGGCGCCTCAATGAACCCAGTCAAAGCTTATCTCTGCTTCGAACTCGCAGCAGCAGATACAACTTTCTACCCGGGCGCCTGTATCATATGGGGCGCTTGAATGAAAGCCTGTTTTTGCCTCCTTTCATGGAGGCGCCCTGGATGATGGGGCGCCTAGCCGCATCTAGGCGCCTCCTTCAATGGGGGCGCCTAGGAGCCTGGCTTCCAGCCGCGTTGTGTGTTGTTTGTCTGCTTTGTCTTCCATTCTAGGTACCTACAAGATACATAAATACAAGGCAATCAAGTAGATGATCATAACCTTAAGGAAATGGTTCTGACTTCGGGTTTCCGCGAAAACCTAGGTCAAACTGACGCAAGTTCCCACCCCTGAGAACGCGCCTCAACCTACTCCTCTCAGGAGATGGTTTCCACCCAGTCCATTTGGGTGGACTTTTACTTAGCCTTCGATACTCTCGGATCTCGAGACGTCCAAACCTCGACCCATCTCTACTTATGTACTTAGTCATCGCTCAGCTATGTTGCTCAATCCCTCGGACCAAGACTTCATGCCCAAACCCAAGGTCCAGGACTTTGGTGTCCAACCCTCGGCCAAGACTTCATGCACAATTCCTCGAACCAGGTCTTCGGTCCCCAACCCTCGGCCAGGACTTAATGCCCAATCCATGATCAGGACTTAGTGCCCAACATTAAGTCAAGACTTAGTTGCCCAGCCCGCGGCCAGGACTTAGTGCCCAATTCAAATGAACCAGGACTTCGTGCCTAGGTTAACTAGGACTTTGGTTCACTTTGGTACTCTTTTCTTCACTCACCCTCCCCTTATTCAATGTATCACTGACTTAAGTATATTGTCAAACATTGAAACATTTAGAGGAGGACATCACTGATGCAACTTGCACCAATACATGAGACTCAAAGAATCCCTCTCCCATTTAGTAATTTATAATTGATGAATTTTCAAGCACACACAACATACATATCAAACAATAAGCAATAAACATGAAAATAAATTCCAACTATTATGGCTTTTTGTTCTTGAATATGCCTCCCGTCGTGTCGCCACCTCGTCTCCACCTCCAAGCACCATGCGCAAGCCTCAAGTCATGAAGGAGCTCCGAGCTGAGATAAAAAATCATTTTAATTTACATCCATCGATCGTATACTCCATGAAGGAGTGTACAACAAATCTAGGTCGAAAGTAAACTAAAATGATCGGCTAAACAATGTCGTATTTAATTACAAAAATTAAATACTATCTAGCCTCATCAACCCCGAGGATTCAAATAAATAATTGCAACCATGCACACACAATCACATTCAATCAACCATAAGCCATAATAGTCGAATCTTATGCCTGCAACCAAAGAGTTAGCCTACGCATATTTTACTATTATCCGACATATAATTATACATGATAAAATGTATGAAAGTAACCGAATCCAAAACACACAAAATTGGAAACCTTGCCCTGATACCAATTGTTGGTTTCGGGTGCGCATGGGAATCCTCTCCATGTCCCTGGATTAAAATATTATTAATTAAAACAAATCCGGATGGAGAATAATTTCACAAGCAATCGACTCATCATCGTACTAACCGATTCAAGTGGTTGCTTGAACAAACTTATTATTCAAGCAATCTAACTCGTCTAATCGGTTAGCCGCGGAATGGACGATCAATGGATTACCGGTTTTTGTGTTCATCTTCGGGGTCCATGTTTAATATGTTGGGACAGGTGCATGTTGACATCGATACGGGTTCGTAAATTTTAAAATATTTACGTGCAGCGGAAGAATAAGCATGAATAATTTCTCAAATTGTTTTTAACCACGTATCTAGCATGCGACCTTATGATATGTGGACATGATCATAAATTAAAATTTTGCAGAAAGTAAACTAATTTACTCAATACCTCACGTAACTCGAAGTAAGGGACGAGATCCAACCGTAGCGTCCCTTGGAAGCTCCGCCTCTATTCGCGTCCACGCCGAGTTCTCTTCGGGATGACTTCGCAAAGCCACGAGTTTTGTGCCGACGAGAACTTCTAGATTCTCTAAAGGCACAACTAGAATATCAAGAGAGAGAGATAGAAACTAAACACCAAATAACGGAATCAAGATTCCGTGAAGGGAAGGAGTCGCGACCCGCTTCGTCTTGGTGGTGGCTCACGGCTAGGGAAGATGGCGCCGGCCCTAGGGGGGTGCGCCGGCCCTAGAGAGAGAGCGGGGGGTGCGCCGGCCCTAGAGAGAGAGAGGGGAATGCGCCGGCCCTAGAGAGAGAGAGAATAAGGGAGAGAGAGAGAGCTTCTTAATCTCTTGATTAATTGTTGGAATTCAAGGCTTGCCTTTGGTTCCTTTATATAGTAGCCTCTCTATTGCCAAGTCTCCCTTTTAACGGAATTAACGGAATAAATTTTCATAAGAAATTTATCTCATAAATTCTCTTATAAATTATTCCGTTATGCCAAGTTTTATTATAACTAACTTTATAATAAAACAAATACATCTCTCCTTTTAATTATGGAATAAAATTTGTATAAAATTTTCTTATCATGGAAAAATCAATTCATAATTGATTTTATGAATTAAAATTAAACCAATTCATGGTTCATTTTAATTTCCATAAAAGAATAAATTTCTACAATTTTCTTTATATAAATTTCTTTATATAAATTAATTTATTTATCCATAATTTTATAAAACAAATCGCGCTTGATTTATTTTATAATTTAAACCAATTAAATTGGTTTCTCTCTTTTATTGTGGCCGGCCAAACCAAAGAGGGTGGACACCCTCTTTGGCCGGCCACTTCAAGCCCAATCCCTCGCGAATTAAACTCATTTAATTCGCCCAATAAGCCTTCAAAAGACTTAGCCATTTTAAGCTTCCGTTGCGCCTCTGATTAATTCAGATTCGACTTATTTCTCTTGATCGGAAAATCTAATTTTCAACTCATTTTAAATCCCTCAGATTACTCGTAGTGCGTGTGACTAAATAGGCTTTCGATTTATGTTGGCCGTCTATAATCAACCAATTATAGAACGATCATGAGTGGCACCTAGTAGTACATCATGACCCCCAATTAATCGAAAGATCAACGGTTGACCTCAGAAATAATTCTGAAACCCTTCAGCAGCTTTAATGAATCGTGCCTCATTCCCTTCACCATCTTATACCCACTTGGTTCAGGACATGGTCTGTGTGTGTCAGTCCCCATTAGGCTGACTACGTCACACCTAGCCCAAGTAACATTCTCTCGTCCTTTGGATTTCTAATTACTCTCATGTATTTAAGAGACTCATACTCTAAACATGACATGCTCTGGCCAGAGGCTTTGAGTAACAATCCGACGATAGGCCTGGGTATACATCTCCTCGCAGGGAGTGGTGAATCCTTTGTAGGCTGTTCAAACATCTTCGGGCACTTCGGCTTATACCCAACCATCTTGGGTCCACACCTCCTTGGAGATGCTTGCTTAAGATGTTAAAGTATAAGTCTCCATGACCAAGATGACTTGAACACCCAAGTCAAAGGATCATCGCACTTAAGCTGCAGTAAGAACTTCACTGACATGTCTATATATAGACTACCATGTGAAGTTTTACAGTCAGTCACTCCAATGAACTAGTTTCCTTAACTAGCATCCATGTTTATCTCCGGACATCCCAATGTCACCAGCCAGTGAGAATCAGCTGATTAGAGAATAACCCATGCCAGTCTCAACAGAATTGATAGTGTCCGTATTTATCAATTCATCGACTAGGGATATTTTCAATACTTCACAATTGCACATGTAGAGATAATCACTAGTTGTGATCCCATCACAAATTCTCTTATGCTGTGAATTATATTGCGGACATTCAGTAGATGAGTTTAAGATCCCAATCAAATACACAAATATGTATACTCAAATAGTGAATTTTTATTTATTAAAATAAATGTTTACAATCATAAGGCGATTGCCTTAGGACACTTCTCTCATAATACTAACATAATCAACATACAATAATTAATCAAGAAGCAAGAAGGAACCAAAACAAGTAGTATACCTCTTGTTTACCTCGCGATCTTCTATTGTGTGACCTAATCTCTTCTTGGACGTCGTGTGGGCGACGATCTTCCAAGAAACAAAGTCACCAAAGCAAAACCCAAGCCTTCTTCTCCTTTCTTCTTCCTTGTGCCGAAACCCTAGTGGGTTGTTTGGTTGTCGCCGGCCAATAAAGAAAGGAAGTACTCCCTTCCTTTGCTTACGCCGGATCCAAGAAGTGAAGAGGAAGAACTCTTCTTCTTCCTTGTAACCTTAGCCGCCAAACACCTTCCCTCTCCCTTGCTTGCCGCCGGCCACCTTCAAGCCAAGGTGGCGCCGACTCCTCCTTGTAACCCTAGGAGAGAGAGAAGAAGAGAGAAAAGAATAGAGAGACTTAGGGTTGTATTGAATTGGTATGCCTTGGTCTCATAACACATGAGGTATTTATAAACTACAATAGGGACCATGAGGAGGAGTTGGGTCTTGGCCACCTAACGGATCAAAGCTCGATCCATTAATGATAATCCAATCCACTAAAGGATTATCATTGCACTATCTCACCAACCCACATAAATAAATATGGGTTCCACCTATTATATGTACATTATTTCCCCGTGTTTAAGATCTCAAATGTCCATTAATTAATTAAATTACTGACAATTTAATTAATTAATATCTAACTCTATGAGTAGTACTGTTGGAACCCGGATGGCTAGAGAGGGGGGGGTGAATATAGACAATCACTTGACCTTTAGCACTTTTCAAAATTCTGCACTTAAACCGTTTAGTAGCACAGCGGAAAGAATAGAAACAGAGTATGCAGAAAATCAAAACCCTAAACTATGAGCAAATACAAGAACGCTAACAAGAGGATTTACAAGGTTCGGGGATAACTTGACCCTACTCCTTGGCGTGCCCGTAAGGTGGGCGATCCCTTGATCGTCGGCAGATCAAGCCCCGGAAGATCCGGATAAAAAGCAACCTCCTTCTTGGTGGAGTAACCTCTCCATAGCGTTTCAATCAAGGATATAGTTTTAAGCACAATGAAACACAAGAAAGATCTTACTTAGCACTTAGCACAGACAAGAACACAGCAAGCTTCTCCCGAGCTCCACCCAGCGACGATCTCACGCAAGAACCCTTTCTCTGTGTCTTCTCGTTGTTGGACTCAAAGCCTCTTGTTCCTTCCTCCAAGTGCTCAAGCAAGGGATGGTTGCTTCACAGATTGAAGTTGCTTGCTCAAGATAATGAAACTTCAGAACACACAAGCAAGGTGTGGAGAACACAAACGCGCAACAAGAACTAAGCCAGAAGTTGATTCCATGAACTCTACTCTGCTCTTCTCCTCTACGCCCTTTTGTTTCTCCACTGAGCACCAGGTGACACCATCCCACTGCAGCCTCCAGTTGCTCTCCTGCAACCACCAGCCACCACTGAACCCTTCTGGACTCCCTGAGCTTCCCTCAGACCAGCCCCAGTCAGCAGCTCCAGCCGGCGCCAGTGTCCGTTGCAACCTGAGATGGAAAACAGACAAACCTGCTCCAAGGAAAGGCCTCCATTGACTCTCCTTGAGTGTTTGAATTCTTCCCTGTCACCTGCAGCTCAATCAGAGTGTTAGCATAGCATATCAAGCAGAAAATCGTGTATTAGATGTTAAGCATAGAGAATCAGATACGTTCAGACGCGATCAGAGCGTCTGACAGTGCATTTTGAATTAAAGTGATCGGTCACCGGACCGATCCAGGGCTTGTGGGTCGGTCACCAGACCAATCCACCGCTTTGCTGGGACTCCTAGCTCTCGCGGCGACACAAGCCTGATCGGTCACCAGACCGATCAGGACAGACACTGTCCGATCAGGCTCAAGCCTGATCGGTCCACGTCTGAGTGAACAGTAACCACGGAAATCAAATCCTACGTCTTTGATCGATCTCCGGACCATTCACGAACTGATCAGCGGGGGAACTCAACTCACTGAGTGCTCCTTGATCGGTCACCAGACCGATCAGGAGCAAGGCAGTGAGGAAGCTGCCTGCTCCCTGATCGGTCACCGGACCGATCAGGAGCCAAGCAACGAGGCAACGGCTAGCTCCCTGATCGGTCACCAGACCGATCAGGAGCCACACAGTAGGTTCCCAACCTCACTGTGCACTCCCTGATCAGTCACCAGACCGATCAGTCATCGTTGGATCGGTTACCAGACCGATCCACAAAGGAGCAGCGTGCCAACTTCCCTGATCGGTCACCAGAACGATCCAGGGACTCAAACCTAGCCCTCCAAGCTAGGACTTTTTCACCTAACCCTCCAAGTTGGGAATTTTCACCTAACCCTCCAAGCTAGGACTTTTCACCTAGCCCTCCAAGCTAGGACTTTTCACCCAACCCTTCCGAATTAGGACTTTTCCAAACCTAGCCCTCCAAGCTAGGAACCTGACCCTCCAAGTCAGGAATTTTTCACCTAACCCTCCAAGTTGGGAATTTTCACCTAACCCTCCAAGTTAGGACTTTTCACCTAGCCCTCCAAGCTAGGACTTTTCACCCAACTCTTCCGAATTAGGACTTTTTCAAACCTAGCCCTCCAAGCTAGGAACCTGACCCTCCAAGCCAGGAATTTTTCACCTAACCCTCCAAGTTGGGACTTTTCACCTAACCCTCCAAGTTAGGACTTTTCACCTAGCCTCCAAGCTAGGAATTTTCACCCAACCCTTCCGAATTAGGACTTTTCACAACCTAGCCCTCCAAGCTAGGATTTTCTACACCTAACCTTCAAGGTTAGGATTTTCCAACACCTAGCCTTCCAAGCTTGGATTTTCCATACCATGCCTAATCCCCTATCAGGACTTAACCATAATCATAATCAACATCAACCTAAACTAAAATTGGTGTCAACACCAAAACAATAATCAGGGTCAGACTGCATCAACACAGTACCACTCATCCTTATCATCATGTAGGACCAAGTCCACCTGCAGGATTTCTATGACGAACTTTGTGAGCTCCTTAAGGGACATCATCAGCCTGACGCATTAGGATGTAGTTTCCTTCTATAATCAACTGCTCACCATGTAAATAATATTATTTTTCAATTTATCGGGCCTATCGATTTAACAAATAAATCTCGCCCACTGGTAAATCAAAGAAATAGATATTAAGTACATGTATCCGTTATTATATCATAATTAAGAGTATGTACATCATAATATCTGAGGTCTAATACAATTATATAGTCAGTATAAATTAAATCACCTCTATATTAGTCCTGCTCAATATACATAGTGTAATTCTATGGTCAAGCTAAACCAATACCAAATTACACTACAACCATGCCAATGGTTTGTCCAAAATCATCTAGGTTGTGAGCCTCTACTTATACTCTACAAGGGACTGATAACATGATCTTCTGTGTGACACAACATACCATGTTATCTACAATGTAAAGTATTAGATAATATGCACACATATAATAAATATAAAATGCAAACAATGATCATGTGATTCTCATTCCAAAATCTAGATGTTTATACAAAAGCTAGACTTTTAGTATACATCCTAACAGGTCACACAGAGGTTGGACCTAATAACACCATTTGTGAGACCAATCTAGTGAGGATTCGAGGCTTAACCCTCGGGAGGAAGTAGTTTCAACCCTTAGAAGGTATTACCAAAAGACGTACGGTGGAAGAAGAGGGTAGGAAAACCCTAGGAAACCACCAAAAATGTGAGGTAAAATCTGAGGGAGGGAAAGAAAACCAATGAGCGTTGAGAAGAAAATCTAATGTCAGAACGATGGGAGGAAGCAATACAGCAATGGTATACTAATTCACATACCTTAAACCTTGAGTATCTAGACCTTGCAGAAACTACAAAGCCCTCTACTAAAGAACTAGATCATAACCTTAGTGTTGTCTATGACAAAGTTTGTCTTTCAAGTCGAGTCCATTTAAAGAAATTCAAACAACTAGAAAGGACCCAGGAGTTAGATAAGGAAGTCAAAAGATTAAGGACATCTTTGAAAACTCTTAACAACTTTGTTCATAGAAAACAGACCTCTTACAAACCAGGAAGTTTGGGAACTTGTGGCTGAAATCTCAAAACAGCCAAAGCTCATGGACGAAGAGGCTTGAAGGCTAACTGTAAGCCTTAATAAAAAAACTACAAAGAGTAGAGCAGTTGCTGGCAAAAATTGAAAACCAAACTTTTGGATGAGCTTACTCATCAGAAATACTGACTCCGACAAAGAAGTTGTGAAAGCTACAAAGGCTATTGAACCACCAGCTCTCGGCTTCATTAGGCCTAGCGATTACTCAAGTACGGTTGCAAACAATGCGGCAGTCGTCAAGCAAAACAACATACAAATACATCTATTAGTCCAGATAGGTGAAGACCTCCGGAACATTAAGGAAGACCTGAAGACCTTCCTAGAAAATCAAAAGGTAGGACACACATCATGTAAGGATGTATACTAAAAGACTTGTCTTTTTCTATGAACATCTATATTTTGAAAAAGTATCACAACAACACAGTTGCATGTTTATATTTGTATATGCATAACAGTCTGATACTTTACATTGTAGATAACATGGTGTGTGGTGACACACAGAAGATCATGTTATCAGTCACTTGCATGGTATAAGTAGAGGCTCACAACCGAGATGGAGTTGGACAAACCATCGGGATAGTTGTAGTGTAATTAGGTGTGGTTTTTCTTGACCATAGAATTACACTAGTGCACTTTGTGAGCATTGAGCAGGATCAAAATAGAGGTGATCCAATTTGTACTGACTTTATAATTGGATCAAACCTCGGTTTATTATGGAGTACAATCTCTAAATCCCGATATAATAATGGGCACATGTAAATAGTATTTTATTTCTTTGATTTACCAATGAGCGAGATTTATTCTACTAAATCGATAGGCCTTGTATGTTGGGAAATAATATTGTTTACATGGTGTGTCATTGATTATTGACGAAATTCGTGTCCTGGTAAGTCAAGATGATGATGCCCCCTTGATGAGCTAATAAGGTTCATCATGTTAAACCCTACAGGTGGATTTGATCCAACATGATGATAAGGTTGAGTGGTACTAGTCAAGGAGTTAGAAATTAATTAATTAAAATTGTCAATAATTTAAATTAATCAACGGACATTCGATATCATAAACATGGGGAGATGGATGTACTCATAATAGGGTGGAGCCCATATGAAAATATGGGGGTTGGTGAGGAAGTTCAATGGAGATCCTTTAGTGGAATGGATCTTCATCAATGGATCAGATATGGATCCATTAGCGGGCCAAGACCCAACTTCTCCTCATGGTCCCTATCGTAGCCCTATATATACCCCATGGAATCATGAAACCAAGGCTTATCCAATTGATCATCAAACCCTTGGTCTTTCTCTCCTCTCCTTCTCCTTCTCTCTACTAGGGCACCCGGCGGCATCACAAGAAGAGAAACCTTTCTCTTCTTGTTCTTCTCTTCTTCTCTCTCGGTGAGTGGCGCAAGGAAGGGGAGGACCTTCTTCTCTTCCATGTTGTGGGTGGAGCCACCTTGAGGAGGTAGGGAAGTGGTCAGCGGCAAGGAGGAAGCGCATAAGGCGCCGACAACAAGGAAGGAGATTAGAGGGTCGGCGGTGGGTTTAGGGAAGAAGAAGTGACTTCTTCTCCCTTCCTCATCCACTTCTTCACCTTCCATCATCTTCTCTGGTATGTGAGCTTGCAGCCAGGACACATTGGAGACCTTGGAGTGGCCGACGGCGCAATCACGGAGAAGAAGAAGCTTGGGTGGTGATAACCCTAGTTCTAGGGTTTAAGCTAGTGGAAGAAGGAGGTGTGTGGAGCCCTTGGTGATTCCGGTTCTTGGTAGCTCATCACCCACATGACGTCCTAGAGGGAAGGGACATACGGTAGAAGACTACAAGGTAAAAGAAGAGGTATAACTCTTCCTTGGCTCCTTTCGTCTTATCATTTTATGTGGATGCTCAATTAATTATCTTGATTAATTATTTGTTAATTGCAATTGATAATTAGTTATTTTGGACCCCGATAATAATCACAAAAACCAACGATCCGCTCATCATCTTTTCCATGGGAAATCGGTTAGGCAAATTACAAGGTTCGATCTTTGAGATTAGCTAAGTTGTAATTCGAATCGATTGATACGATGATGAGATGGTCATTTGGGAGACCGGTCTCCATTCGGATTAATTTTTTTTTAATCCCTGGACATGGAGAGGTCTCTCAAGGATGACCAGGTATTCGCTTAGGAAACCCACTATGCCATACCGCAACCAACAATTGCTATCAGAGCTGAGGTTTCCGATTTTGTGTGTTTAGGATTCGGCTACTTTTTTGCACATTATCATATATGTTATTTTTGCTGGATGATATGTGGATGTGCCTAGGCTAACTCTTTGTTGCAGGCACTAAATTCCAACATATCATGACATAGATAATGGTTATTTGTGATTGATTGTGTATTAATGTAATTAATTAAATCATCGGGGTTGACGAGGCTAGATAGGTATTTAATTTTTGTAATTAAATACGCCATAAATTTAGCCGAGCATTTTATTTACTTTAGATCTAGATTATATGTACACTCCTTCATGGAATATAGGATCGATGGATGTAAATAATTAGCTAGTCATCTCGGCTCGGAGATCCCTTCAATGGTGGCTTGCGCATGGTGTAGGGAGGAGTGGACGAGGTGACGACACGATTGGAGGCGCATTGGAGACCAAGACCATGATAGTTGGAAAAACCTAGGATTTTTCTTATTTGTTGCTTTGGTTATGTGCTTGTTGTGTGTGTACATGAAAATTCCTCAAATTAAATAACTAAGTGGGAGAGGGAACCTAAGGGTCCTGTGACCTCCATTACAATATGACAAGTGATGCGAACAAGTCTGCGCGTCGGCTCTAAGTGCCTTCCTCCCCATCGGATGGGCTTGTTCTGCGGATCACTGGGTCAGAAAAGATTATAGAAAGTTATTGAAGAGCATGAGTACTTCCCCATCGGATGACACATAATCGAAAATAATTTTCTAAATATTGTGTAATGGTAAATACTTAGATACAAATAATAGTATCCTCCCCATCGGAGTCACTGCTATTATTTGTAGGGTCGAAGTGAACCAACTATTAATTTTATTTGTCAAAATGTTAGGTTGACAAGATAATAAAATTAATGGGTAAAACCTCCTCTTATGAATGTAGAAATTCGTATATGTCCACACCATCGTGGCATGCGAATTTCTCGGTGTATTGAGGTGTTGGTTGATTTCGAAATTTATTGTTTGAGGAATCAATTTATTTTTGAAGTCTAAAGTTGTGATTGTTGTGATTCTCAAGTAGTTTCAAAATGACCTTTAACCTGTTAGTGAGAGCCCTAGAGCCAATCATATGATGATTACTTTTTGGACTCATTGTATCATATTCTTGTATATATATTTCTTATATATAAAGGCATTTCTTATGATTATTGTACTTATGTGTATTGGTGCCAAATAACTTAGTATAATAACGTCCTTGAGTAGAAGGTTCTTATCTATATCAATCGATTAGTTGAATCGATAGTGAGATGATATAGAGAACACTACTCTTAATTATTCCTAGTCAAGTATTAACATTCAAGGACAATGTTAATGCATAGAGACTAGCATGTAGGTCAACATGATGACTTGATCTCACAAGTCATGGATATGAGATATCAAGTTGACACATGGGTATATATTAGAGAATGTATACTGAATGACCCGCCATGAGAAAGTATCATGGATCGTTATATGAGTGTCATATACTTTCTCATGTGACTATTAGTATGACTATAGTCCTAGACCTGAAGTTACCATAGTTCCCTACATAAGGAGTTACGTACTTTGGCTTCGTCAAACGTCACCCGTAATTAGGTGGATTATAAAGGCGATTACTGGGTTTGTAACAAATTATGCGGAGGGATGTGAGTAACGTAGATGGGATCTATCCCTCCTATATGACGGGAGTGATATCTTCGTTCTTGATAGAGTAAGACCACTAAGTGCATGGCCATGCCCAAATAAGGCAATATTAGATATTGAGCTTATTTGATTATAGTGAGTCTACTTGGAGATCAAGACATATAGATTGATTTGAGGATGATACGGTCTATGCCTCATGAAAGATCAATCTAGATATCGAGGATAGAAGGACGTTGTCACATATTGTGATGGTCACAATTATTAGTCACAATGGTGATGTTGGATCTCGACATTCTTGTAACTTGGGTAGCAAGGATGTGTTGCTAGATACCTCTCATTGCTTATGTCCTTAAATAGGTTTAAGGGCATTGCCAACGTTACAAGAACCTATAGGGTCACACACATAGAGCAATAGATGGAGAATAAGTCCATATGATGGACCGAGAGTAATGAAGTCAAAGTTTGACTTTGGCTAAATATGGAAAGTCCATAAAAGGCAAGTTTGACTTGACTCAAATTAGACAACTTGAGTTGGACTCGAGTTTGATCCAAGTGTTGGATGAATCTAATCATGGGAGAGTAATGAAGTCAAAGTTTGACTTTGGCTAAATATGGAAAGTCCATAAGAGGCAAGTTTGACTTGACTCAAGCCACATCACCTTGACTTGACCAAGTGATGACTTGGCATCATCATCAAGGCTAAGTAACCTCCCCATTTGAATTTTGAATTCAAATAGGGGGTTACCAAAAGTGGTGGCCGGCCACTTAATGGCCAATAATGACCATTAAGTGGCCGGCCACTTAAACACACAAAAGGAGTTTTTTGTGTGTGTGTGATTCATTCTTCTCCTCACTTGGTTTTGTTTTGTTTTGTTCTCCCTCTCCTCTGATCTTGCCGAGACCCCAAGTAGTGCTAGCACACTTTTGGGCTCTCCTCTCCACTCTCTTGCTTGTGTGGATACTTCTAGAGGGTTGCTACTTTGCATCCTTGAGATCCGACACCAACCGAGGAGCGAGCGGGAATTGCGGGGCACGCATCGAAGGTAGTTTTCTCTTCTCTAATAGATCTAGGATGTAGATCGGTTTTAAAGCATGTAAACGAGCACTCGTAAATTTTTGAAATGGTTTTCTTCGCTCGGATCCTTTCTATTGGGGCTTTCGGGGTTTCCGCGACGCGAAAAAGTGGTTTTCGCGGCCCGGAAAACCCTACAGTGGTATCAGAGCCACGAGCGAAGCTTGTGCTCGTTTTGGTTTTTATTTTTTTGTATTAGATACAAAATTTAGATAATTTTATGCTTCTGTAATTTTTCTAAATTTTAGGATTTTTGAGTATTTTTCCTCGTAGAGGCAAAGCGACGAGTGCGAAGCACTTGTAGACTTTGCCACCGAGAAAAACTTCTCCGAAACGGCAAGTTTCGCCCAAATGGGTTTTGGGACAGCGGTTAAAGGCGCTGGATAATCGCAAGAAGACACTCGTGAAGGTTATTTCACGAGTAGGGGCGCTGCCCCTAACCCCGCAAGGGGCCTTGTCTCGCAATTACGCCCGAAACCCGCTTACCGGGACCGCCGCGGAGTTGTGACTCGAAAAATTCTAAAAAAAAAAATCAGTAGAAAAATTATATAAAATATATAAAATTACATAATTTTGAATTATGTACAGTAGTGTGATGGTCATGGCCCAAAATCCAATTTTTAATAAGATTAAAATTGTGTTGTAATTCATAATATGGCCTGCGCGCCGTTTTTGTACATGTGCGTGTTGTATTGTGTTTGCGACCTGCGTGTCGGCTTTTAATATTTTATTTCTGTTGTATTTCATATTTAGACTTGAATGTAACTCGAGTATAAAAAATTTGTAATGTACAAAAGTGAAGACGACGGAAATTCCGGAGAACTTGGACTCGGGAGAACTAGCCGACAACACCAAGACGGTCAAGAGGAAGTGCTTGGAGAAGCCGCTAGACCTAGGTTGACCATCGGATCCTCTCATTGGCTTGAGAGGGTCTTAGTAGGGCCATGACCAAGTCACTTATGTTTATTTTTATTATTGCTATGCTTGTGATGTATATGATGCATGATAATGTAGAATAGTAAAAATAAACTTAAGTGTATGAGATGCACAAGTAATGTGGGAACCACATTTTGATGTGCACTTAATACATATTTAGGATTAAATTAGATTTCATAAATGCCTAGATGTGATGCACATCCTCGATTAGATTAGATCTAAAATCGAATCAACTCGTAAACGCCTACCGGGCCCTGATACCCATCACTACCTCGATCATATGCGCTTGTCGATTCTGCCAAAGCAGAGCAACGCATTTAATCTTGGTAGGATGCGGAGGGACAACCTTGGTCCCGCCTATCATGGCTCAGGTTAGATCGAGCTCAATCAGATTGAGTAACTAGTTAACTCAATTGGATCGAGTAAAGCTATAGGCGTATTTCAATAGTTGGAAAGGGTAGGACAAAATCACCGTTTTAAATAGTCTTGAGCGATTTAGCCAAAGCTAACTCAAGATTATTTGTAAACGTTAAATCTTGATCCTATAAACAAGAGTTGCATAGAGATGTAATTGATAAATTAGTTATCTACCGATCATACTAAATCTTGGGCGATTTAGCCAAAGCTAACTCAAGGCATAGTATGATGTGGATCTTGTCCCACAAAATTATAGTAAATTGGTACGGATCTAGTAGTGTGGTTTGACCACTCCAATGACTTGATTCCACCAAAATTCCTATAATTTAGTGGGAGCATCATTTAATTAAAGGCCTAATTAGATGATTACTAGAATATGATATTTATTCGCTGCATTTATCTGTTGTAGATTGCCATGTCTTCAAACGCGAATACTCTCTCTCTGCGATCTGTCCTTGAGAAGGACAAGCTCACTGGAGCTAATTTCCTGGACTGGTACAGGAACTTGAGGATAGTCCTCAAACAGGAACGTAAGCTGTACGTTCTAGAGCAAGCAGTTCCTGAAGCACCACCACCCTCAGCCATCCGTAGCGTTAGAGATGCTCATCAGAAGCATCAAGACGACGCGTTAGACGTGTCGTGCCTAATGCTATGCTGCATGTCCTCTAAGCTTCAGAAGCAACACGAGAACATGAATGCTTACGATATGATTGGCCACCTCAAGCAATTATATCAAGGGCAGGTAAGGCATGAGCGGTTCGAAGTGACTCAGGCCCTCTTTTCATGCAAGATGAAAGAGGAAACCCCAGTAGGAACTCACGTACTCAAGATGATTGGGTACGTCGAGAACCTCGATAGACTAGGGTTTCCCTTGGGCCAAGAGCTGGCTACCGACCTGATTCTGCAATCGTTGCCGCCAGGTTACCGTCAATTCGTCATGAATTACAACATGAACGAACTAGACAAACCACTTCCCGAGATACTCAACATGTTAAGAACTGCTGAGCCTAATCTTACCAAGCCTAGTACCGTCCTGATGGTACAGAAGGGCAAAGGCAAGGGTAAGTGGAAGCCCAAAGGTAAGGGTAAGACCCAAACCAAGGGCAAAGCCAGCTCTGCAGCACATAAACCCAAGGGTGGGGTGCAGAAGGATGCCACCTGTTTCCATTGCGGTGAGAAAGGGCATTGGAAAAGAAACTGCAAGATCTACCTGGAGGATCTTAAGAAGAAGAGAAGCGAGCCTTCTACTTCAGGTATATATGTTATAGAAGTCAACCTTTCTATTTCTACATCATGGGTATTAGATACTGGATGTGCTTCTCACATTTGTACCAATGTGCAGGGGCTGAGAAATAGCAGGGCATTGGCAAAGGGCGAGGTGGACCTACGAGTAGGCAATGGAGCACGAGTTGCTGCTGTTGCTGTAGGAACTTATTTTATATCTCTGCCCTCTGGGCTTGTACTGGAACTAGATGATTGTTGTTATGTACCTGCACTTACTAAGAACATAATTTCTGTTTCTTGTCTAGACAAGAAAGGCTTCTCATTTATAATTAAGAACAAATATTGTTCAGTCTATTTAAATGAAATGTTCTATTGTAGTGCAGATCTTATCAACGGACTCTAGATTCTAGACTTAGAACGCCCTATCTATAATGTAAGTACCAAGAGGTTGAGATCAAATGAGTTGAACCCAACCTATCTCTGGCACTGTCGCTTAGGCCACATAAATGAGAGTCGCTTGTCCCAGCTCCATAAGGATGGATTGCTGGATTCATTTGATTTTGAATCATATGAGACATGCGAGTCATGCCTTCTAGGCAAGATGACTAATACTCCCTTTAGTGGACATAGCGAGAGAGCAACAGATTTGTTAGGACTCATACATTCTGATGTATGTGGCCCTTTCAATGTTGCTGCTCGAGGTGGTTATAGATACTTCATCACATTTACTAATGATTTCAGTAGATATGGTTATGTGTACTTGATGACACATAAGTCCGAGTCCTTTGAAAAGNCTGCAAGCACTTAAAAACCCAAGGGTGGGGTGCAGAAGGATGCCACCTGTTTCCATTGCGGTGAGAAAGGGCATTGGAAAAGAAACTGCAAGATCTACCTGGAGGATCTTAAGAAGAAGAGAAGCGAGCCTTCTACTTCAGGTATATATGTTATAGAAGTCAACCTTTCTATTTCTACATCATGGGTATTAGATACTGGATGTGCTTCTCACATTTGTACCAATGTGCAGGGGCTGAGAAATAGCAGGGCATTGGCAAAGGGCGAGGTGGACCTACGAGTAGGCAATGGAGCACGAGTTGCTGCTGTTGCTGTAGGAACTTATTTTATATCTCTGCCCTCTGGGCTTGTACTGGAACTAGATGATTGTTGTTATGTACCTGCACTTACTAAGAACATAATTTCTGTTTCTTGTCTAGACAAGAAAGGCTTCTCATTTATAATTAAGAACAAATATTGTTCAGTCTATTTAAATGAAATGTTCTATTGTAGTGCAGATCTTATCAACGGACTCTAGATTCTAGACTTAGAACGCCCTATCTATAATGTAAGTACCAAGAGGTTGAGATCAAATGAGTTGAACCCAACCTATCTCTGGCACTGTCGCTTAGGCCACATAAATGAGAGTCGCTTGTCCCAGCTCCATAAGGATGGATTGCTGGATTCATTTGATTTTGAATCATATGAGACATGCGAGTCATGCCTTCTAGGCAAGATGACTAATACTCCCTTTAGTGGACATAGCGAGAGAGCAACAGATTTGTTAGGACTCATACATTCTGATGTATGTGGCCCTTTCAATGTTGCTGCTCGAGGTGGTTATAGATACTTCATCACATTTACTAATGATTTCAGTAGATATGGTTATGTGTACTTGATGACACATAAGTCCGAGTCCTTTGAAAAGTTCAAAGAATTCAGAAATGAAGTACAAAACCAACTCGGCAAGAGTATTAAAATACTTCTATCAGATCGAGGTGGAGAATACTTGAGCCATGAGTTTCGTGACTATTTAGCTGAGTGTGGGATTCTATCTCAACTCACTCCTCCTGGGACACCACAGTGGAATGGTGTATCCGAAAGGAGGAATCGTACCTTATTAGATATGGTACGATCTATGATGAGTCACGCAGATCTTCCTATATCCTTTTGGGGATATGCTCTAGACACTGCAGCGTTCACACTTAACCGTGTTCCATCAAAGGCGGTCATAAAGACACCATATACGATATGGACTGGGAGGAGTCCCAAGATGTCTTTCATGAGGGTTTAGGGTTGTGAGGCTTACGTTAGACGTCAAGTCTCAAACAAACTGGGACCCAAGTCCGATAAGTGCTATTTCGTGGGATATCCCAAGGAAACTAAGGGATATTACTTCTACATTCCCAGTCAACACAAAGTGTTTGTTGCTAAGACTGGGGTCTTTCTAGAAAGGGACTTTGTTTCTAGAAAGACTAGTGGGAGTTCGTTTGATCTTGAAGAAGTTCAAGACAACGACCATAGCATTGAGCCCTTGATGGATACTGAACAGGAACCACAAGAAGTTGTGGATGAGATTGTTACACAAGATGTTGTGGAACAACAACCTGTTCAGGTAGACCTACCTCTTCGCAGGTCTGATAGGGTACGTCGTCAGCCTGAGAGATATTCATTTCTCTTGCCTGACCATGATGACGTTATGATCATTGAGAATGAGCCTACCACCTATCAGGAAGCTGTGATGAGCCCAGATTCTGAGTCATGGCTGGAAGCCATGAGATCCGAAATGGAATCCATGTACACTAACCAAGTTTGGACCTTGGTTGATCCACCTGAAGGGGTCAAACCCATTGGGTGTAAGTGGGTCTTTAAGAGAAAGCCTAACATGGATGGACTTACTCATACCTATAAGGGTAGACTGGTAGCTAAAGGTTTCAAGCAAATTCATGGTATTGACTATGATGAAACCTTTTCTCCAGTAGCGATGTTTAAGTCCATTCGGATCATGCTTGCTATTGCAGCCTACCACGATTATGAGATCTGGCAGATGGATGTCAAGACAGCATTTCTGAATGGAAACCTCCTCGAGGATGTGTACATGACACAGCCTGAGGGTTTTGTAGATCCACAGCATACTGGCAGAGTATGCAAGCTGCATAGGGCCATTTATGGTCTAAAGCAAGCTTCTCGGAGCTGGAACCTTCGATTCGATGATGCGATCAAACAGTTTGGTTTCATCAAGAACGAAGATGAACCTTGTGTCTACAAGATGGTTAGTGGGAGCACAGTAGTCTTCCTAGTCTTGTATGTGGATGACATACTACTCATTGGGAATAACATCCCTTCGCTACAGTCTGTGAAGACTTGGTTGGGGACTTGTTTCACAATGAAGGACTTAGGTGAAGCAGCCTACATTCTAGGCATTAAGATCTATAGAGATAGATCTAAGAGATTGCTTGGCCTAAGTCAGAGTACATACATCGATACGGTATTACACCGTTTTGCCATGCAGAATTCCAAGAGAGGAATTCTGCCAATGTCACATGGTGTGAGTCTTTCGAAGACTCGGAGTCCCTCTTCTAGAGAGGAGAGAGACCGCATGGATAAGATCCCTTATGCTTCTGCCATAGGATCTATCATGTACGCCATGTTATGTACTCGTCCTGATGTCTCGTATGCTTTGAGCATGACGAGCAAGTACCAGTCAGATCCAGGTGAACGTCACTGGATAGCGGTCAAGAATATCCTTAAGTACTTGAGAAGGACTAAGGAATATTTTTGATATTTGGAGGCGATGAGCATCTAGTTGTAAAGGGTTACACTGATGACAGCTTCCAAACCGACCAGGATGATTACAGATTGCAGTCAGGGTTCGTGTTTTGCTTGAATGGCGGAGCTGTGTGCTGGAAGAGTTCGAAGCAGGACACAGTTGTAGATTCTACAACAAAAGCTGAGTATATTGCTGCATCAGAGGCAGCAAAGGAGGCAGTTTGGATCCACAAGTTCATCACTGAGCTTGGGGTGGTTCCTAGCATATCTGATCCCGTAGAGCTCTATTGTGACAACAATCGAGCTATTACGCAGGCTAAGGAACCTCGCTCACACCAGCGGACCAAACGCATACTACGGCGATTCCATCTCATTCGAGAGATCATCGATCGAGGAGATGTGAAGATTTGCAGAGTACCCACAAAGGCTAACGTCGCAGATCCCTTGACCAAGGCTTTGGCACAGATGAAGCATGATGGTCACACTAGGTCATTGGGTATTAGATACTACAGCGATTGGCACTAGTGCTAGTGGGAGATTGTTAGTGAGAGCCCTAGAGCCAATCATATGATGATTACTTTTTGGACTCATTGTATGATATTCTTGAATATATATTTCTTATATATAAAGGCATTTTTTATGGTTATTGTACTTATGTGTATTGGTGTCAAATAACTTAGTATAATAACGTCCTTGAGTAGAAGGTTCTTATCTATATCAATCGATTAGTTGAATCGATAGTGAGATGATATAGTGAACACTACTCTTAATTATTCCTAGTCAAGTATTAACATTCAAGGACAATGTTAATGCATAGAGACTAGCATGTAGGTCAACATGATGACTTGATCTCACAAGTTATGGATATGAGATATCAAGTTGACACATGGGTATACATTAGAGAATGTATATTGAATGGCCCGCCATGAGAAAGTATCATGGATCGTTATATGAGTGTCATATACTTTCTCATGTGACTATTAGTATGACTATAGTCCTAGACCTGAAGTTACCATAGTTCCCTACATAAGGAGTTACGTACTTTGGCTTCGTCAAACGTTACCCGTAATTAGGTGGACTATAAAGGCGATTACTGGGTTTGTAACAAATTATGCGGAGGGATGTGAGTAACGTAGATGGGATCTATCCCTCCTATATGACGGGAGTGATATCTTCGTTCTTGATAGAGTAAGACCACTAAGTGCATGGTCATGCCCAAATAAGGCAATATTAGATATTGAGCTTATTTGATTATAGTGAGTCTACTTGGAGATCAAGACATATAGATTGATTTGAGGATGACACGATCTATGCCTCATGAAAGATCAATCTAGATATCGAGGATAGAAGGACGTTGTCACATATTGTGATGGTCACAATTATTAGTCACAATGGTGATGTTGGATCTCGACATTCTTGTAACTTGGGTAGCAATGATGTGTTGCTAGATACCTCTCATTGCTTATGTCCTTAAATAGGTTTAAGGGCATTGCCAACGTTACAAGAACCTATAGGGTCACACACATAGAGCAATAGATGGAGAATAAGTCCATATGATGGACCGAGAGTAATGAAGTCAAAGTTTGACTTTGGCTAAATATGGAAAGTCCATAAAAGGCAAGTTTGACTTGACTCAAATTAGACAACTTGAGTTGGACTCGAGTTTGATCCAAGTGTTGGATGAATCTAATCATGGGAGAGTAATGAAGTCAAAGTTTGACTTTGGCTAAATATGGAAAGTCCATAAGAGGCAAGTTTGACTTGACTCAAGCCACATCACCTTGACTTGACCAAGTGATGAATTGGCATCATCATCAAGGCTAAGTAACCTCCCCATTTGAATTTTGAATTCAAATAGGAGGTTACCAAAAGTGGTGGCCGGCCACTTAATGGCCAATAATGGCCATTAAGTGGCCGACCACTTAAACACACAAAAGGAGTTTTTTGTGTGTGTGTGATTCATTCTTCTCCTCACTTGGTTTTGTTTTGTTTTGCTCTCCCTCTCCTCTGATCTTGCCGAGACCCCAAGTAGTGCTAGCACACTTTTGGGCTCTCCTCTCCACTCTCTTGCTTGTATGGATACTTCTAGAGGGTTGCTACTTTGCATCCTTGAGATCCGACACCAACCGAGGAGCGAGCGGGAATTATGGGGCATGCATCGAAGGTAGTTTTCTCTTCTCTAATAGATCTAGGTTGTAGATCGGTTTTGAAGCATGTAAACGAGCACTCGTAAATTTTTAAAATGGTTTTCTTCGCTTGGATCCTTTCTATTAGGGCTTTCGGGGTTTCCGCGACGCGAAAAAGCGGTTTTCGCGGCCCGAAAAACCCTACATAACCCACTAGCGACCATACTTAAGGAGAATAAACTTACTGGCCCCAATTACGTAGACTGGAAAAGAAACTTGGACATTGTCCTTACTGCTGAAGAGTACAAATATGTGTTCATTGAGGTATGTCCTGATAAGCTTGGCGAGAATTCTGATGAAGAGGAGAGGGAGCGCTATAAGAAGTGGGTCAAGGCAGATGAGACGGTGCGGTGTTACATTTTGGCATCTATGTCAAATGTATTGCAACATCAGCATCATGCCATGCCAATTGCTTATGATATGATGCTAAACCTCAAGGAACTCTTCGGCACCAAAATCGGGCCGCTAGGCAGGTTGCTATGAAGAACTTGATGACGACCACTATGGTCGAAGGGACACCCGTAAGGGATCATGTCTTAAGATGATGGCCCACCTCAATGATATTGAGGTCCTTAGAGTAGAGATCAACGGGGAAACCCAGGTCGATATCATACTCCAATCTCTGCCTAGGAGTTTTGAGCAATTCTGGCTCAACTATAATATGAACAAACGTATATACACGTTGGGGGAACTGCTGGCAAAACTCCAGGTGGCAGAGGGGCTCTTTTGTCAGAGTTCTCAGGGCTTAGTCACTCAGAGGGTTTCTACTTTTGTGCTGAAAGGCAGGAAGAAGAAAAAACAAGGTGGGTCTAAGAAGGTGTTAGATGTGTATACTGAAAGACTTGCTTCTTTTATATATATGATTATCTTCATTTTGAAAAGAGAACCACAACAACACTAGATGCTTGTTTATATTAGTACATGCATAAAAGTCTATTACTTTGCATTGTAGATAACATGGTGTGTGGTGACACATGGAAGATCATGTTATCAATCCCTTACCTAGTATAAGTAGAGGCTCACAGTCGAGATAGAATTGGACAAACCATCGGGATGGTTGTAGTGTAATTAGGCGTGGTTGGTCTTGACCATAGAATTACACTAGTGTACTTTGTGTACATTGAGCAGGACCAAAACTAGAGATCATCTAATTTGTACTGACTTGATAATTGGATTAGATCTCAGATTTTATTATGGAGTATGATCCCTAAATCCCAATATAATAACGGACACATATGATTAATTATTATTTCTTTGATTTACCAATGGGAGAGATTTACTCTGTTAGATCGATAGGCTCGGTAAGTTGGGAAATAATATTAATTATATGGTGTGCCATTGATTATTGACAGAATCCGTGTCCTGGTGAGTCGGGATGATGATGCCCTCTTGATGAGCTCAAAAGGTTCATCATGTTAAACCCTGTAGGTGGATTTGATCCAACATGATCATAACGTTGAGTGGTACTGATCAAGGATCCAGAAGTTAATTAATTTGATATGTCAGTAATTTAAATTAATTAATGGGCATTCGATATCTTAAACACGGGGGGATGGATGACTCATAATAAGTGGAGCCCATATGAAAATATGGGGGTTGGTGAGGAAGTTCAATTAAGATCCTTTAGTGGAATGGATCTTAATTAAATTGATTGGTTTTAGATCCATTAGTGGGCCAAGATCCAACTCCTCCTCTTGGTCCCTACCTTATCCCTATATAAACCCCATGGGATCATGAAACCAAGGTGAGACAATCCAATTGATCAGCCCAAGGCTCTCTCTCTTCCTCTCTCTCCCTTCTCTCTCCTAGGTCACGGCAAAGAGGAGAAAGGGTTCTCCCCTCCTCTTCTTCTACTTCCTCCTTCATCCTCTCGGTAGGAGGCCACCACTAGATAAAGGGACTCTTCTCTAGTTCCTTTTGTGGTGTGCGGCGAGGGAGGAGCGGTTGCCGGTGAATGAGAGGCGGCAGTGGAGCTTGCGGCGGCGACGGCGGAAGGAAAGGGAAGAAGGGGTTGCGCGGCCTGGTTGGGTAAGGAGGAAGGAGCTTCTTCTCCTTCTTCCTCTTCTTTGCTTTCCTCTCGAAGTCTGCATTCAGGCCGAGGAGGTTTTGGTGGCTCCGGCGATTGGCTGCGCCAGGGAAGAGGAAAGAGGCGCCGACGGGTATACCCTAGAGGCTGGGTTTTGATCGGTTTGAGAAGAAACGATTAATTGGACGCTTTGGTGATCTCGGATCTTAGTATCTCATCGCCTACACGATGTCTAGGAAGGGAGGGACATAAGGTAGAAGGCTATGAGGTAAAGGGAAGGTATAATTCTCTCTCTTAGCTCCTTTTGCTCTTTTAGTGCCTTATTGATTAGCTTCGTCATTTCATGTGTATTAATTAGTTATTTTGATTGTGAATCATGGTGAATAATTAATTAATTAGACCCTAACCATAAATACAAGAACCGGCGATCCACTCGTGTCTCTTATGTGGTCGTTCGGTTAGGAGAATTACAAGGCACGATCTTTGTGATTGGTTAAGTTGTGATTCGTATCGAACGATACGATGACGAGATGGTTGTTGGGAGACGGGTCTCCATTCAGATTAATTTTTAATCCGTAGACATGGAGAGGTCTCTCAAGGATGACCAAGTATTCGCTAGGGAAACCCGCCAAGCCGGTTCCATCAATTGGTAACAGAGCCGAGGTTTCCGGTTTTGTGTGTTTAGGATTAGTTAATTTTTGCACTTTTCGTATATTTTATTTTGCTCGATGATATGTGGATGTGCGTAGGCTAACTTTGTGTTTCAAGCACTAGATTCCAACTTATCATGGCCAAATAATTGATGTATGTGATGGTTGTACTATTTTTGTAAATTAATTAATCCTCGGGGTTGACGAGGCTAGGTAGTATTTAATTTTTGTAATTAAATACGACACATGTTTAGCCGAGCTTATTATTTTACTTTTGATCTCGATTTCATGTACTCTCCGTGGAGTATGGGATCGATGATGTAAATAATTAGCTAGTCATTTTGGCTCGGAGATCTCTCAAGGTGGCTTGCGCATAAGGTAGGTAGGAGCGGACGAGGTGACAATACGATTGGAGGCGCATTGGAGACCAAGGCCATGAGAAGTTGGAAAATCTAGGATTTTCTATTTTCATTATGTTGGTTATGTGCTTGTCGTGTAAATGTGCTTGTTAAAATTCCTCGAACTAAATTACTAAGTGGGAGAGGGACCCTAAGGGTCCCATGGCCTCCATTACAATCCGATAAGTGATGCGAACAAGTCTGCGCGTCGGCTCTGAGTGCCTTCCTCCCCATCGGATGGGCTTGTTCTACGGATCACTGGGTCGAAAAAGACTATAGGAAATTATTGAAGAGCGTGTGTACTTCCCCATCGGAAGGCACATAATCGGAAATAGTTTTCTTAGTGTCGTGTAATAGTAAACACTTAGATGCGAATAATAGTATCCTCCCCATCGGAGTCACTGCTATTATTCTGTAGGGCCAAAGTGAACTAACTATTAATCTTACATGTCAAAAAGTTAGGTTGACAAGATAGTAAGATTAATGGGTAAAACCTCCTCTTACAAATGTGGAAATTCGTATACGTCCACACCATCGTGGCATTAGAATTTCTCGGTGTGTAGAGGTGTTGGTTGATTTCGAAAATTTATTGTTTTGAGGAATCAATTTATTTTCGAATTATAAAGTAGTGTATGTTGTGATTCTTAGGATTTTCAAAATGGCCTTTAACCCACTATCGACTATACTTAAGGAGAACAAACTTACTAGACGCAATTACATTGACTGGAAAAGAACCTAGACATTGTCCTTACTGCTGAAGTGTACAAATATGTGCTCTTTGAGGACTGTCCTAAAAGGTCTAGCGAGAACTCTAGTGAAGAGCAGAGGGAGCGCTTTAAGAAGTGGGTCAACGTAAATAAGATGACGCGGTGATACATTCTGGCATCTATGTCGAATGTATTGCAACATCAGCATCAGGCCATGCCCACTACTTATGCAATGATGCTAAACCTCAAGAAGCTCTTCGAGCACCAGGGTCAAGCTGCTAGGCAAGTTGCGATGAAGAATCTAATGACGACTACTATGGTCGAAGGGACACCCATTAGGGATCATGTCCTTAAAATGATGGCTCACCTCAATGAGATTGAGGTATTGGGAGCATAAATTGATAGGAAAACCCAAGTTGATATTATACTCCAGTCTCTGCCTAGGAGTTTTGAGTAGTTTCGGCTCAACTATAACATGAACATGATGAGTATACGTTGGGGGAACTGCTAGGAGAACTTCAAGCGGCAGAGGGCCTATTTCGTCAGAGCTCGCAGGCCTTGGTTACTCAGAAGGTTTCTACTTTTGTGCCGAAAGGCAAGAAGAAGAAGAAACAAGGTAGGTTCAAGAAGGCAACAACGGCAGCATCACAGGGACCTCGGACTGGTGTGAAGAAGCCGAAAGGCAACTGCTTCACGTGTAAGCAAACTGGGCAGTGGAAGGCGGATTGTCCCCGTCGTCAAAACAAAGGTATTTCCTCATGCTTTGTCATTGAAACATGTTTAGCAGTGCTATTTACCTGTACCTAGTGCGTAGATACGGGGGCTACTGATCATGTCTGTAATACTCTACAGGGGTTCCAGGAACCCAGACGGCTAGCTGATGGGGAAATCGTGGTCTACACAGGCAATGCTACGGAGGTGGCAGCAGTTGCAGTGGGAGATTTTTATTTGTCTTTTGAGAAGAATATAGTGGTAGTTCTGAGAGATTGCTTATATATACCTTCATTTAGAAAGAATTTAATTTCAGTTTCTAAGTTAATAAAGGATGGATATTCTATTGCTTTTACTAATAGAGTTGTTATAAAGATAAATAGAGAGATTATCTATTTGGGTACTATAGTTGGCAATCTGTACACTCTAGATCCAAAGACTCCCACGATGCAAACAGAAGTTAATAGCTCATCATCTAAACTAAATAAGAGAAAGGAGCCTTCTATGAAGAATCAGACATATCTTTGGCACCTTAGGCTTGGTCATATTAACCTTAGTAGGATTCAGAGGTTGATTGCTGACGGGCCCTTGGGTTCATTGGTGGTGGAAGACTTCCCGACCTGTGAGTCATGCTTGGAATGTTGAGGTAATCTGTGGTCCGGAGTGACCAAGTGTTTTGATGTTTGGGCAAAGGGTTTAAGTTAGGTTTCCCTTGTGTTATCATATGTGTATGTTGAGTGTGCAGGTTGTACAAGTTTACACATGTTGAATTAGCTGAAGCAAGGGACAAGAGCCGAGGGAGGAGGACTCCAAGGGCAAGCAGGGAAGTGAACTTCAAAGGGCACACGTGAAGGATGACATGGAGGCAAGTCGAGGACTTGCGTGCGCATCCGAGGGACGATAGTCAGTGGAAGAGGACTTCAAGGGGTAAGCCAAAGGAGAGGACCTGAAGGCACACGTGGAGGAGGGTCGAGAAAGTAAGTAGGAGTGCTGTGATAAGCTGGACAGTCGACTGGGGGTTGTCCAGTCGATTGCCAAAACTCACAGAATGGATTTGGCCCTGGACAAGTCGACTGCTTTGGGAGCAGTCGACTGGTGTATAGCTAGATTCGAATGTTGGGGTTGTCAACGGTCGAATTCTGAGTGGGGCAGTCGACTGCCTTGGGAGCAGTCGACTGCCATGGAGGGTTTCAAGCCCGAGTTCTATTTAAAGAGAACTCGGTTTGGGCTGAGACCTTTGACGAAACTCGCTTGGGTAAAGTGAGTTAGTAGTCTCTTGGCTCAGATAGCATCCGAAGTGTTGTGGCGAGGTTTCTCCACCCACAAGGAGCGATAGAGTTAGCTGGAGGTTATTCGGGGCATGATCCACCGACGGATTCATGGATTAGTCACCCGTCCGGGGTGGATACCAAGTAAATCTTCCGTGTTAGCATTGATTAGTATTTGTTTGATTGTTTTTATTGTATATTCCACTGCGCTAACAATATTGTAGTGAAAACGATGAAAAAGTGTTATTCACCCCCCTTCTAGCAACATCTTCGATCCATCAATTGGTATCAGAGCGAAGGGCCGCTCTTGATCGGACTAACCGCCGAGGGAGCACACGCTAGAGGAAGAAGAACCATGGAAGACAAACTTGGAGAAGATATAAACTCACCACCATCATACGAGCACGAAGATTTTGATTATTGGAAAGCTAGAATGAAGATGTGGCTTTGGCATGGATTGGGAGTGCGTAATGGTGCTAGAATAGCCATTCGAGACCCCTAAGGACAAGCATGGAAAGAAGCTCCGACCTAGGTATTGGACCAAGGAGCAACAAGAACAAGAAAGGGCCAATGAAAAGGTAATCAATATTTTGGTTAATATTTTGCCTACTAACATTTTGAGTGATGTAGGGAATTATAAGAATGCATATGAGTTATGGACTAAATTGGAAGAAGTACATAAGAACCCGACACAAGCCCAACTAGTAGAAGAGCCTGAAGAACTAACCTCAAGTGTCCAAGAAGATCAAAGAGAAAAAGAATTATCAAAATTATCAATTGAAGTGGAGGAATTGAGCGAAAAAGCATCCACATCATCCGAAGAAGAAGAAGAAGTATCAACATCAAGGGTTGAGGGGGAGAAGAGACCCTCATCCCCGCAAGAGCAAGAAAAGACTTCCACCTCCACCAAAGCTAAATCGAAAGAGCACATCACATGCTTTGGTTGCAACGAAAAGGGGCACTACAAGGACAAGTGCCCGAAAGGTAAAAAGAAGGTAAAATCTACACTTATTTCAATTTCTTTTAAATCTAACATAAGTTGTAGGAATGGAGGAGCCCAAGAAATGAAAAAGAATATCTGATGCTTCACGTGTGGAGACCTAGGGCACTACCACACCAAGAGCCCTAGAAAAGGAGAATTAAAGAAAATGGAGCATCTGAGAAGATGGGAGAAGGTGGAAAAGAAGAAGCAAAGATCATATCAAGGAGGGACTACAAGGGTAAGGGAGGTAATCCCTAACTCTAGATTTAAATGCAACTCAAATTCTAGTTCCTCCATGAATGTTAAAAATAGGACAAATCATCCCTCCATGCATGCTAGTTTTAATGAAAAATGCTTAATGGTGCGTAACTTTGGATTTAGATACAATGATAGGACTAAGAGTAACAAGGTAGACCAAAAATCTAAGAAAAGCATGCATCATGATCAACCCAAGACCTATAGACCTAAGGATCATGGCACTAATCCCAAAAAGGGAAGGAATGTGCCTAGGAAAATGGGTAGTCCTGGGAATGTCCAAGGTGAACATATGGGTTCTAGGGTTAGAACTCTAGAAAGGGAAAATCAAGCCTTGAGGGCAAAGCTTGATACATTAGAAAAGACCCTAGAAAGATTCACGGTTGGATCTAAGGGCTTAGACATGGTGTTGGGTAGCTTAAAACCCAACTATGATAGATCGGGTTTGGGATACCTGTCTAAGACCTCCAAGGTCAACAAAAAGAAATATGCTAGGAAGACATATGATCATAACAAGAAGGAGAAGTCCAAGGATGACAAGGGAGTGTCATCCAAAGGGAATAAGAATGACTTAACCAAAGACAAGGTGTCTAGGGTTAAGAGGGTTCGTTTTGTAGGCCAAGAATCACCGGAGGCTCACCGGTGTGGTCTAGTATAGGTTAAGTCACCTAGGGAGGTGGCTAAGGCTTAGAGCTCAAGGGGGAGCTCTAGGAGCCTTTGGGGTCCATGGTAAATGGATCTCAAGAGTTTTTCTTCTAGGAAATTAAGTGAAATATGCCAAAAAGGGTTGGAAGACTTTGGTAAGTCTTAATCCTAGGTTTTGGCACATTAAAAGGGAATTTAGGGAGAAAAATGTGAAAATGAGGTTATAATTGATAAAATTAGGTTTTAATGGGTAAGTACCATGTAATTCAGTGATAGAAATGAATTGTGACCAAGTATTAGAAGATACATCAAGAAAAGGCCACAATTGAGACTTTTGGGATGTGTTTAAATGATACATTTTAGAGAAAGTTGAGTTTTGTGCTAATCTTGGGATCCGGAGTACATTTGTTTGGAAACGTATTTTTCCCAAGTAAACATTGGCCCCACAAATCTCCCCACGAAATTTCATAATTTTTGGAAATTTATAGAATTATTTAGGGATTTCTGAAATTGGGCTGAAAACCTGAAAATCAGGTATCAGTTGACTGCCAACAGGGGCAGTCGACTGGTCCGAGTGAATTTCAGCCCAGAAGCTCTCTGTAAGTTTTTGCAGTCGACTGCCATTTTGGCAGTCGACTGATCCATTAAGGTTAGGTAGAAAAAGGGTATTGGATGATAGAACCTGACCTTAAAATTAAGATCCTTGATTATGCTCCTTGAGTTAAGGTTTGTCTCATGGTTTATTGGTGATTGTATGAAATGACACTATATGGATATTATGGATAATTCAAGGAAGATTAATAAGAGATAAGAGGGAAATTTCTTTGTATATTTGAGGATATTGAAAAGAAAGAGTTATGTACAATTCCTTGTATAAATTGATGATGGTTAGAATTGACAAACACAAGGAATCATGAACTGAGGTTAAAATTGATACAAAGTGTCTATCCTTGAGAAAATTAGAGAATTAAACCAAAGTCAAGCACACTTGATAATCTTAATCAAAACATATTTTTCTAGGATAGGGCATATCCTAGCAAATTTGCTTCCAAACTCTTAGGATTGTTTAAGGGTTTGTTGAGTTCTTTTTGGCACTAGGGGTAAGGTTGCTTGGGGGCAATCCTTTAATGGTGGCCAAGAGAGAAGAACTTGGTTGTTAGGTTGGGTAGAACCAAATTTGGTGTTAGGGTGTTAAGTTTGATAGAACTTCAACTAGAAAAATTAAAAATTGGGAAAAGACATAGGTTAAGGGGGAGGTTGCCTCCTTGTTTGCCTTAATTTTCATAAAAAATTTTTGGGGTTTGTGTCCAACTTGGTAACGGTGATAGATACATGGTGAGATGTATTTTTTCTAAGTAGGTATGGGTACCACAAAGTTCTCCACGAAATTTGAGAATTTTTGGAGAATTGTGGAATTTCTGGCGCATTTATGAATTTGCCAGAAAAGTTTGATATTCATAGTATCAATCGACTGCCAACAGGGGCAGTCAACTGGTCAATGCTGATTTGGGTATCCAGCAGCTGACTTAGGTTTAAATGATGGAAAACGAGTGTATGGGAGGCTCATACACATTGTTTATGATCATTGGGGTTTGATAGAACCAATAATTGGGATATTATTGGGGTCTTTTTGATGTTAGGCAAAGGGGAGAAGTTTGGGTTTAAGTTGGGAAACCAAACTTATCTTTGCAAGAAACCCTAGGTTTAGGGGGAGTTGAGATTAAGGGGAAGCATGATTGCTCCATTCTTGGTGTAAGGGGAACCTTGGAGAGGTTCTTAAAAAGCCTTTGTAAGTCCATTGTAGGGGGAGCTTTGGAAAAGCTTTAAAAAGCCCATTTTGTGGAAAATTCCTAACCTTGGGAAGTTAGGTGTAGAAAATTCTTAACTTGGAGGGTTAGGTGTGAAAATTCCTAGCTTGGAGGGCTAGGTGTGAGGAAATCCTAGTTTGGAGGGCTAGGTATGGAAAAGTCCTAACTTGGAAAGTTAGGTGTGAACAGTCCTAGCTTGGAGGGCTAGGTGTGAAAAGTCCTAACCTGGAGGGTTAGGTGTGAAAAATTCCTAACTTGGAGGGTTAGGTGTAGGATGCCTTGGGATAGGATCCATTTTTGCATTGCATATGCATTTGTTTAGCATGGTTTTTGCTATTGACTATTATCTTATTTCCCTAACTTAAACGTATTGCCAAACATCAAAACGGGAGAGATTGTTGAGGCAATCTGTGGTCCGGAGTGACCAAGTGTTTTGATGTTTGGGCAAAGGGTTTAAGTTAGCTTTCCCTTGTGTTCTCATATGTGTATGTTGAGTGTGCAGGTTGTACAGGTTTACACATGTTTAGTCAGCTGAAGCAAGGGACAAGAGCCGAGGGAGTAGGACTCCAAGGGTAAGCCGGGAAGTGAACATCAAAGGCACACGTGAAGGATGGCATGGAGGCAAGTCGAGGACTTGCGTGCACATCCGAGACGATAGCCGGTGGAAGAGGACTTCAAGGGGCAAGCCAAAGGAGAGGACCTGAAGGCACACGTGGAGGAGGGTCGAGAAAGTGAGTAGGAGTGTTGTGGTAAGCTAGACAGCCGATTGGGGGTTGTCTAGTCGACTGCCAAAACTCACAGAATGGATTTAGCCCTGGACCAGTCGACTGCTCTTGGAGCAGTCGACTGGTGTACAACTGGATTCGAACGTTGGGGCTGTCAACGGTCAAATTCTGAGTGGGGCAGTCGACTGCCCTGGGAGCAGTCGACTGCCATAAAGGGTTTTAAGCCCGAGTTCTATTTAAAGAGAACTCAGTTTGGACTGAGACTTTTGACGAAACTCGCTTGGGTAAAGTGAGTTAGTAGTCTCTTGTGCTCAGATAGCGTCTGATGTGTTGTGGCGAGGTTTCTCCACCTACAATAAGCGACAGAGTTAGCCGGAGGTTATCCGGGGCGTGATCCACCGACGGATTCTTGGATTAGTCACCCGTCCGGGGTGGATACCAAGTAAATCTTCCATGTGAGCATTGGTTAGTATTTGTTTGATTATTTTTATTGTATATTCCGCTACGCTAACAATCTTATAGAGAAAACGACGAAAAAGTACTATTCACTCCCCTTCTAGCAACGTCTTCGATCCATCATGGAAGCCAAGATGACCAAGAGGTCTTTCAAGGCTAAGGGGTATCGGGCCAAAGATGTGTTAGAACTGATTCATTCTGACTTGTGTGGTTCTATGTCAATCCAGGCTAGAGGTGGCTTTGAATATTTCGTCACTTTCATTGACAATTATTCAAGGTATGGATACATTTACCTAATGCGCCGCAAGTCTGAATGCTTTGATAAGTTCAAAGAGTTCAAGGCTGATGTGGAGAAACATCGAGGTAAAAGTATCAAGACACTATGATCTGATCGTGGTGGCGAGTACCTCTTTGGAGAGTTAAGGACCTTCCTATCAGAGGCTGGGATTCAGTCTTAGCTAACTACACCCGGTACGCCCCAACAGAACGGGGTGGCAGAAAGAATGAATAGGACTCTTATGGAAATGGTTAGGTCAATGATGAGCTACTCTGATTTACCTGATTCGTTCTGGGGATATGCTCTGGAAACGACAGCATACATTCTGAACTTGGTACCATCTAAGTCAGTCCCATCTACTCCCACAGAACTGTGGACTGGGTGAAAGCCTAGCCTAGGACATGTTCAAATTTGGGGTAGTCCAACACATGTGCTGAAGGGAGATACTGATAAGTTGGAATCTCGCACAGAAGTATGTCTGTTTATAGGCTATCCTAGGGGAACGAAAGGTGGTCTGTTCTATAGTCCTAAGGATCAGAAGGTGATCATTAGCATGAATGTCAGATTCTTAGAAGAAGACTATGTGATGAACCACAAGCCCAAGAGTAGTCTAGTGCTTGAAGAATTAAGAGGGGACGTTCCAACCTTAGGACCAACTGTACAAGAGGATACACCATAGGTCACTGCACCCCGTGTCACAGAAGATACACAGGTAGTACCTTGTCACAGTGGGAGGGTTGTGAGACAACTAGAAAGGTTCATGTTTTTGGGAGAGTCTTCGGACTCGGTTTCTGGTAAACATGAGCTAAATCCCTGGACCTATGACGAGGCTCTCCAAGATAAGAATGTAAATTCTTGGCAAAGGGCAATGAACTCTGAGATAGAATCTATGGATTCTAATCATGTTTGGGAGCTAGTACAACCACCTGATGGTGTAAAATCCATTGGATGCAAGTGGATCTACAAGAGAAAGAGAGATCAGACGGGAAGGTTGAGACCTCCAAAGCTAGGCTTGTTGCAAAAGGGCACACTCAGAAAAAGGATATCGATTATGAGGAGACCTTTTCGCCGGTAGCCATGTTTATGTCTATCCAGATTCACTTATCTATTGCAGCTCATATGGACTATGAGGTATGAAAGATGGACGTCAAGACAACTTTCCTTAAGGGAAGTCTTGAGGAGACCATCTACATGAAGCAACTAGAAGGGTTCATTGGAAAGGGCAAAGAGCATCTAGTATGCAAGCTTAATCGATTCATTTATGGATTGAAGCAAGCTTCGCGATCTTGGAACATCCGCTTTGATGAGGAATACAGTCGTATGGATTTATTCAAAGCCCGGATGAATCATGTGTATATAAGAGGTGTGACGGAAACATAGTGGTGTTTCTTGTACTTTACGTAGATGACATTTTGTTATTTGGCAACAATGTCAATGTGTTATCAGACGTAAGGGTTGGGTTGTCAAAACAGTTTGATATGAAGGACTTAGGAGAAGCGGGACACATCCTTGGGATCAAGGTCATATGGGATCGCCAGAAAAGGATGTTGTGCTTATCCTAAGCTTAATATATTGACACTGCCCTGGCTCCTTTTAGCATGGAAAACTCCAAGAATGGTTTTCTACCCTTCAGGTATGGGGTTCCTCTATCCAAGGAGATGTGTCCGAAAACATCAAAGGAGATAGAGGAAATGAAGGCAGTTCCTTATGCATCGGCAGTAGGAAGCCTCATGTATGTTATGTTGTGCATGAGACTAGATATCTGTTTTGCCGTGGGCATGGTTAGCAGATATCAGAGTAACCCTGGACAGTGCATTGGACTACGGTAAAGCATATATTGAAATACCTAAGACGGGCTAGGGATTTATGCTGGTTTACCGGGCAGATCAATTAGTCCCTGTGGGTTATACGGATTCAGATTTCCACTCAGACAGGGACAAGAGTAAGTCTACCTCAGGGTTTGTGTTTACTTTAGGAGGTGGAGCCATTGTTTGGAGGAGTGTCAAGCAGAAATGCGTGATGGACTCCACCATGGAAATGAGTATGTGGCAGCCTCAGAGGCAGCCAAGGAAGATGTGTGGCTCAGGAACTTCATCATGGACTTGGATGTCATTCCTAGTTTTCCCAGATCTATCACAATCTTTTGTGATAATAGTGGTGCAGTTGCAAACTCGAAGGAACCATGAGCCCATAAGGCGTGTAAACACATAGAACGCAAGTACCGCCTGATATGAGAAATCGTAAAGCTAGGAGAAGTAGCTGTTGCCATGATTACATCAGAGGACAACCTGGCGGATCCTTTCACTAAAGCTCTTCCGGCAAGAGCTTTTGATCGGCATGTGGAGGATATGGGAGTCAAATGTATGGGAGTCAGATGTATGGCAGATCGATAGACTCAGTAAGTTGGGAAATAATATTAATTATATGGTGTACCATTGATTATTGACGGAATCTGTGTCCTGGTGAGTCGGGATGATGATGCCCTCTTGATGAGCTCAAAAGGTTCATCATGTTAAACCCTGCAGGTGGATTTGATCCAACATGATGATAACGTTGAGTGGTACTAATCAAGGATCTAGAAGTTAATTAATTTGATTTGTTAGTAATTTAAATTAATTAACAGACATTCGATATCTTAAACACGGGGGGATGGACGACTCATAATAAGTGGAGCCCATATGAAAATATAGGGGTTGGTGAGAAAGATCAATTAAGATCCTTTAGTGGTAAATGGATTGGTTTTAGATCCATTAATGGGCCAAGATCCAACTCCTCCTCTTGGTCCCTACCTTAGCCCTATATAAACCCCATGGGATCATGAAACTAAGGTGAGACAATCCAATTGATCAACCCAAGGCTCTCTCTCTCCCTCTCTCTCCCTTCTCTCTCCTAGGTCACGGTAAAGAGGAGAAAGGGTTCTCCCCTTCTCTTCTTCTTCTTCCTCCTTCATCCTCTCAGTAGGAGGTCACCACTAGATAAAGGGACTCTTCTCTAGTTCCTTTTGTGGTGTGCGGCAAGGCAGTAGTGGCTGCCGGTGAAGGAGAGGCGGCGGTGGAGCTTGCAGCGGCGGCGACGCAAGGAAAGGGAAGAAGGGGTTGCACTGCCAGGTTGGGTAAGGAGGAAGGATCTTCTTCTCCTTCTTCCTCTTCTTTGCTTTCCTCTCGAAGTCTGCAGTCGGGCCGAGGAGATTTTGGTGGCTCCGGCGGTCATCTACGCAAGGGAAGAGGAAAGAGGTGTTGGCGGGTAAACCCTAGAGGCTAGAGTTTTGATCGGTTTGAGAAGAAACGATTAATTGGACGCTTTGGTGATCTCGGTTCTCGGTAGCTCGTCGCCCACACGAAGTCCAAGAAGGGAAGGACATAAGGTAGAAGGCTACGAGGTAAAGGGAATGTATAATTCTCTCTCTAGCTCCTTTTGCTCTTTTGGTGCCTTATTGATTAGTTTTGTCATTTCATGTGTATTAATTAGTTATTTTGATTGTGAATCATGGTGAATAATTAATTAATTGGACCCCGACCATAAACACAAGAACCGATGATCCACTCGTCGTCTCTTCCGCGGTCGTTCGGTTAGGAGAATTACAAGGCACGATCTTTGTGATTGGCCAAGTTGTGACTCGTACCGAACGATACGATGACGAGATGGTCGTTGGGAGACGGGTCTCCATTCGGATTAATTTTTAATCCGTAGACATGGAGAGGTCTCTCAAGGATGACCAAGTATTCGCTAGGGAAACCCGCCAAGTCGGTTCCATCAGAAGGCAGCAGGATCGTAGGGACCTCGGACTGGCGTGATCAAGCCGAGAGGCAAGTGCTTCACGTGTAAGCAAAGGACATTGGAAGGCGAACTGTCCCCGTCATCAAGACAAAGGTATTTCTTCGTGTTTAGTCGTTGAAACATGTTTAGCGGTGTTATCTATCGGAACCTGGTGTGTAGATACGGGAGCCACTGATCATGTCTGCAACTCTTTGCACGGGTTCCAGGAAACCCGACGGCTAGCTGATGAGGAAATCATCGTCTACATGGGTAATGCTACGGAGGTGGCGGTTATTGCAGTGGGAGACATTTATTTATCATTTGATAGGAATAATGTTTTGGTTTTGAGAAATTGCTTATATATACCCTCTTTTAGAAAGAACTTGGTTTCGGTTTTTAGATTAATAAACGATGGATATTCTATTGCTTTTAATAACAAAGTTGTTATAATAGAGAAATAGAAAAATTATTTGTTCGGGTACTATGTTTGGCAATTTGTATATCTAGAACCAAAAGCTCCCACGACACAAATAGTGGCCAATAGCTCATCATCTAACCAAAATAAAAGAAAGAAACCTTCTAAAATGAACCAAACATATCTTTGACATCTTAGGCTTGGACATATTAACCTTAGTAGGATTCATAGGTTGATAGCCGATGGGCCCTTGGGTTCATTAGTGGTAGAAGACTTCCCAACCTATGAATCTTGCTTGGAAGATAAGATGACCAAGAGGCCTTTCAAGGCCAAGGGGTATAGGGCCAAAGATGTGTTAGAACTGGTTCATTCTGTTTTGTGTGGTCCTATGTCTATCCAGGCTAGAGGTGGCTTTGAATACTTCATCTCTTTCATAGACGATTATTCAAGGTATGGATACATTTACCTGATGCTCCGCAAGTCTGAATGCTTTGATAAGTTCAAAGAATTCAAGGCTGATGTAGAGAAACATCGAGGTAAAAGTATCAAGACATTACGATCAAATCGTGGTGGCGAATACCTCTTGAGAGAGTTTAGGACTTACTTATCAGAGGCTGGGATTCAATCCAGTTGTCTGCACCCGGTACGCCACAACAGAATGGTGTGGCAGAAAGAAGGAATAGGACTCTTATGGAGATGGTTAGGTCAATGATGAGCTACTCTGAGTTGTCGGATTCGTTCTGGGGATATGCTCTAGAAACGACAGTGTACTTACTGAACTTGGTACCATCTAAGTCACTCCCTTCTACTCCCACAGAACTGTGGACTGGGCGAAAGTCTAGTCTAGGACATGTTCGGATTTGGAGTAGTCCAGCACATGTGCTGGAGGGAGATACTGATAAGTTGGAATCTCGTACAGAAGTGCATCTGTTCGTAGGCTATCCTAGAGGGACGAAACGTGGTCTATTCTATAGTCCTAAGGATCAGAAGGTAATCATCAGCACGAATGCCAGATTCTAAGAAGAAGACTATGTGATGAACCACAAGCCCAGTAGTAGACTTGTGCTTGAAGAATTAAGAGGGGACGTTCAGACCTTAGTACCAACTGTACAAGAGGATACACCACAAGTGTTAAATCCGACACGTTTGTTCTACTCCGGAAATTTTTTCGGAAGATTCTGAGAATTTTTCCGGGCTTTGGGACTAATTTTAAAGGGGTAATGGATAAGGAATTAAGACCCTAGGGGTGGATTGGTAATTAGACGGAAATTGTTGTGGACTAAAATGCAAAATAGCCCCAACCTAAATGCCTTAACCTAATCGGCCGGCTCACTCACCCGCAGCCAACCTTCCCACTCACGCTCGATCGCCCTCTTCCTCTCTGAGACCGAGGCTCTCTCTTGCAGGCGAGCTCGTGCGCGATCGGCGTCCAAGCTTCACCGACGTGGAAACCCCTCTCCTTCACGCGACGCCGGCTACCAAGGTTGCCTTCTTGGTGATTGATCGGCGCTGGAGAGGGTTGACGCTCGATTGGGGTTTCTCCTTATTCGTAGCCACAAGGCGTGGATGCGAAGTGGGGTGAGCGATTAAGAATAGCTAGGTAAATCTGAGTATGTGGGATTTCGACTTGTCTCCTTTGGATCAACTCGACCTGTTGCTCTAATGGTAATACTACTGGTATTTTGATTTAGGGATTTCACCCGTTCTTCCTTATTCGGCTTCGGCGCGCGATTTCCTGGGAAGGGATCTAGGGTTCTTCAGAGAAGGACGGCGTGCGTATCCACCCAGGTAAGGTTAGGTGATGTATCGATTTTGGAATGGCAGGTTGGTCCGGAGAGTTGATGTTGCTGGGAGTCAGTTCTGGGAATTTCTGAGAAACTGGTTGTGTTTGGAATTGCAGTGGCTGCGTGAACTTCACTATCTGGTGGAGATTGGTTCCGCTTGTTGTGGGGAGTGACAATTGGAATTGGTTTTGAAGTTGATGGCAATTCGCCTTCTGAGATTTGCTTGGGGTAGAATTGAGAGTGGTTTTCCTCAGCCTTGATTGCCGTGGCTCAGGTAAGGAGATGTTCTCCTCTACATTTTTATCTCTGTTAATTACCCTGTAATGGAGCAGCTTAAGTCTTTATAATCAGTTTGTAGGAATTGATTTGGGTTGGATGTTAGGGTCTTGTAGGGATTGCACATGATACCTTGAGGGATTGGGTTGGGTATTAAACTTAACCCTAATGATTAAGCGGGGTGAATTTTGAATTTGGATTTGGACCAAATTCTAATCACGAGGAATAACTGGAGAACTTCCATTTAATTAGGAATAATTGAAAGGGAAAGGGAAATAATTAGGTTAACCCTAGAACAGATTAGGGATTTATTAGCTAATTACTAATTTTGTAATAGCTAATTAAAATGTGTTCTTTGCACAGGAACTTGACTAGATCTATTACTGCTTATTATTGGCGGGTGATTATTCCGGCTTGATACGGACTTCACTCTTGGAGGCGGGTACCCTTTGACTTATCTATCTTGATATTGTCATTCTGTTATGCATAGAATGTTATAGATAGCAGTAAGATCCTACGCTATCCCTGGTTATTATGTCTGTTCTGGATATGGTTTGTTTATCCCTGTTTATTATGCCCGTTCTGGATACTTGTTGTTTATCCCTGAGTTATTATGCTGTTAGTTCCATACAGTCTCTGGTATTGTCATCTCTACATGTATGCTTAGATATCGTAGTGTATCTCTTGCATTTGACCTTGAGGGATCTGTATTTCAGTCCAGTATACCTTGTAGGTTACCTGTACTTCCTGTTGTAGGATTTCAGACTGAGACCCAGTATACTGGGGACTTGGGGAGGGAGGTATGTGTATCTATCATACACCATCCTTGCATTGCATGCCGGCGATCAGCGACTCCCTTGTGGTTGAGCCTAATCGTCTTCCGGTACATGATATGCACACACGGCCACTCATGGGTTAGTGGTTACTGTAGATGTATGCATTTGCCCTGTATTGCTCCGTCCGGCCACTATGAGGAGGGTGAGCGCGGGCGTGGTAGCAAGCAGGGATCCCTTCTCGTACTGAGCCACGAGGACATGAGAGCTTGACTCCCCCATTGCTTGGGGTCGGAGCGGAGTCTCCACCAGCATCCTGGCCACCTGGTCACTCAGGAGCAGTGATGGCAGGGTGTACAGTTGTCAGAGCCCTACCTTTTCAGACGTCCCTATGACAGGTGTACGATGATTCTGTCTGGTGTCAGGGGTGACACATGTCATTGCACCATGTGCATACTTTGCATCGTGCATTGTTTGCTGCACTTATTTGCTGCACTTGTTTGACATCGCATATACTGGAGACTTGTTATCTGAGACTATATGCCTATTTGTCTTCTTTTGGTATTTCTTACCCTCTGTATAGGTTAGATGGATTCAGGTATGTACCTACCTAGTATTTTCAGTTTCAGTCTTTCCCTCTTGTTGATATGAGACTGTATTAGCTGAACTCTTATTGTTGGTATAACCTTCTATGCATATCTGTTGGGTATCCGCTGAGCTATGGACTCACCCCGTTGCCATATATGTTTATTTTCAGGTTGATGTCTGCGAGGAGATCCCGAGCCGCCAGTCCCCAGCTCCAGCGGAGCTCTTTTTGATTTTGGCATTACGTTGCTTCGGTTGTGGACCCTGTAGTATTTATTATGCTTCCGCTATTTTGATTTGAACATGTATGCACGTTTTATTTGATGGTATTGTACTTTTGAGTCCTATGTTGGACTTCGATTGATTTTGGTTTTGTTCCTGCCCCCTGGCAGCTCAGGTGAGTTCGGATTTGGTTTTTCGATAGTTATAATCATATAACTGTTGTTTCTGCTTATATCTGAGGCCTGTGGCCCTTTAAACTGCGTGGTTGTGCAAATATATATTGCGTGGATTGTTATGTAGATTGTATGTATGTGTAAATTGTCCGCCGGACAGGGGAGGTGCTGTCCGATTTTATATTGGATCAGCGGCTCCTGGGTCTCGGGGCGTGACAATTTATTTTGGTATCAGAGCGTAGGTTTCGATGCCTACGTGTTTTACGGGATTTTCGGTGTTTATCTGGTACCAATTTATTTTTGGTATCAAGCCCAGGATGCGGGATACCATCGATTCGTGGATTTCTCGGAATTTAAATCTGACACTGAACTGGTAGGTGTCGGAGCTCGGGTTTGATGTTATTCATCCGAGTACATTACGGATTTTTAAAGCTGTGGTTGCGATGCGACGGCAATTTGGGGACTTGGCAGCGACAGGACTTCTCCAGGCAGCAAATAGGTAAATTAAGGTTAGCCTCTTGGTTTTGGGTTTTAATACTCGTTAATAATTTAACAGGTATGACGCGAGATGCTCATATTCCTGTACTGAGACGTGGTCGGGGACGGCCACGTAAGGAGACCTTAGAGCCTTCGGCGGTAGAGCCAGCAGAGAGAGAGTTGGATAGCCGAGATCAGACTTCGCATGACCTCCAGAGAGGTCAGGGTTCCCTGACTCAGAGGGCCCCTACTCCTTTTCTATCAGCAGGTCCTACTGCCCCGCCTGCAGTGTCTACTCCGGTAGTATTTACTGTGTCAGCAGCCGTACCACTGCCGACCCATTCAGTACCTGTAGGATCTACACTGATATTCCCGGCAGTTCCATCAGAGACACCCATTCCGAGGCAGCCTGTAGTTACCGCGGTGGTATCTGCCCCGGTTATTTCCCCTATACCATCGGAGACGCCTATACTTGCTCCGATGTACTCTACAGTTCCCCCAGCAGCACCAGGTCTATACTATCAGACTATGCCATCAGTCGTACCAGCACCGACGTATGCTACTGCACCCCCGGCTATGACTACTGCAGCGTACCCTACTATTCCGACTACGGTGCAGGCCCCGGTGCTCCCTTCAGTTCCACCGGCATTTGTTGCCCCGGGATTTCCTACGGTACCGGTGGTACCACCTGGGGTGTCCACCCCGGCTATGCCTGCGGCACCTTCTATGATTCCTGCCCCAGGATGTTCCACCGTGCCCCCTTCAGCACCTGCTCTTACCGACGGCATTCGAGATCGAGCCCGGATTCCGATATTGGCGGCGTCCGTAAAGGGCCGATTCACTCTATTCCAGGGAGGACCAGATCCAGCTGTGGCCCGTGAGTGGATCAGGACACTTGAGAGTACCTTCCGTTATCTGACGTGTTCAGAATGGGAGAAGGCTGAGTTGGCCATTTATCACCTGCGAGATCAGGCATATGCCTGGTGGTCTACGCAGCAGACCGTTATTGGCGAGGAGCATGTCACCTGGGACACATTCCGGGAGGCGTTTGAGGTGAGATACCTTCCAGTATCGTTCCGCATGGCTAGACGACAGGATTTTATATTTCTCAAGCAGGGAGACTTATCAGTACTGGAGTATGAGGCGGAGTTTACCCGCCTATCAGAGTATTGCCCACACCTGGTTGCAGATGACCTAGAGAGGATGACTCAGTTCCATATGGGTCTAGCGCCATATATTCAGACTCGGATGTCAGGATTTGTCCCGACCTCCTATCGAGAGGCCTTAGAGCGAGCGCTCGTTATTGAGATGACTCAGCACAGATTATTTGGGGGTAAGAAGGGGAAACAGGCTACGACGGACTCAGCTCAGCCACAGCAGCCGCAGACTACTGGACAGAAGCGCGACCGCCACACTCAGGCAGCTTCTAGCACTTCTGGGGCATCCTCTGGGCCCCAGAAGTCGAGACGTTCTTCTACCGGATCCTTCCAGTCTTCTCAGCAGGACCGGAAGAAGACTGCACAGCCATCGTACTGTACCCGTTGCGGATCCCGAGGGCACGTAGTAGCAAACTGTCGCCTGGAGCAGGCCGTTTGCTACTACTGCAGATTACCAGGACATTTGAGCAGGGACTGTGCCTTGAAGGCACAGAATGAGAGGACGGGAGCCACTAGCCAGACTGGACATTCAGGACAGTCAGGAGCTCAGAGAGGCGGACGGAGGACTCAGCCTTCATTCCGCCAGCCGTATGCCGCCCCACCAGCACCTGCTTATGGTATGCTAGGGCACGAGGCCAGTTATACCCCAGCCTCATCTCAGAGCTCAGCTGCAGGACTTCCACAGCAGACCTATCCAGTTTATCAGACGGTGATGCAGCAGCCTCAGTACCCGGTGGGAGGGTCAGTTCAGCAGCATCAGTCTCAGATGCAGTTACCACCTCAGCAGTACCCCGCCGGCCCCTCGCAGCAGTACCCCGCCGGCCCCTCGCAGCAGTACCCAGCAGTGCCACCACCACCACCCCCGCCTGAGACTGGACGGATTTATGCTGTCACGCGGGAGGAGGCCCAGCGGGCCGATGGATCGGTATTCCGCGGTACTATTTCTCTTTATGCCTTTCCTGCTGAGCTATTAGTTGATACAAGTAGTTCTTACTCCTTCATATCGCGGCTATTCATGAGTAGGATTGGTAGATTGGCTACCGCTAGACTACAGGGGTTATCTGTATCCTTACCCTCAGGAGAGATCTTGAGGATCACACAGGAGGTCAGAGCATGCCCATTAGATTTCGGTAGTATTACCCTCACAATTAATCTGTTGGTTCTGGAGATGGTGGACTTTGATATTATTATTGGTATGGACATCCTTACAGCGTATCATGCCACAGTCGATGGCCAGATGAGGGTGGTCACCTTCCGGCCTCCGGACCAACCCTCGTGGGATTTCACTGGCATCAGGGATGAGGGCTTATCGGTTATTTCTGCGCTTCAGGCACAGAGACTACTATCTCGCGGATGTCAGGGTTTCTTACTGTCAGTCATTAGCACCGATGACAGCAGTAGCCCTCCGCTCTCGGACGTCCCAGTGGTCCGAGAATATCAGGACGTATTTCCAGAGGAGCTACCAGGATTGCCTCCCAGGAGGCAAGTGGAGTTTACTATTGAGCTGATACCGGGGACTTCGCCGGCATCGAAAGCTCCGTACCGTATGGCACCGAGAGAGTTGGACGAGCTGAAGGTCCAACTCCAGGAGTTATTGGACAGGGGATTCATCAGACCTAGCGTCTCACCATGGGGTTCCCCAGTTCTCTTCGTGAAGAAGAAAGATGGTTCTTTGAGGTTGTGCATCGACTACCGGCAGTTGAATGCAGTGACCATCAAGAATAAGTACCCCCTGCCACGGATTGAGGATTTGTTTGATCAGCTCAGGGGCACATCTGTGTATTCCAGGATTGATCTGCGATCCGGATATCATCAGTTGAGGGTCAGAGAGTCAGACGTCCAGAAGATAGCGTTCCGCACCAGATATGGACACTATGAGTTTTTGGTAATGCCATTTGGGCTTACCAATGCTCCAGCGGTATTCATGGACTTGATGAACCGCGTATTTCTGCAGTATCTGGATCAGTTCGTCATAGTATTCATTGATGACATCTTAGTTTACTCACATTCTGAGGAGGAGCATGCACAGCATCTTCGCATCGTATTGGAGACTCTCAGACGAGAGCGTCTATATGCGAAGTTCAGCAAATGTGCCTTCTGGTTGTCATCAGTAGGTTTTCTGGGACACGTGGTATCTAGCAGAGGCATCTCAGTAGATCCCCAGAAAATCGAGGCTGTTACCAGCTGGGAGCAGCCGAAGTCAGTTACTGAGGTTCGTAGTTTCTTGGGTTTGGCCGGATATTACCGACGATTTGTAGAGGGATTTTCCACTATTGCTGTGCCACTGACACGCCTTACCAGGAAAGGCGTGAAGTTCACATGGACGGAGGCTTGTGAGACCAGCTTCCAGGAGCTGAAGCGGCGATTGGTGACGGCACCCGTCCTCGTTCTTCCATCAGGAGAGGACGGATTCGTGCTGTATACCGACGCATCTCATCAGGGGTTAGGCGCAGTTCTGATGCAGCACGGGCGGGTAGTGTCTTATGCTTCTCGACAGCTGAAGGAGCATGAGAAGAACTACCCAGTTCATGATTTAGAGTTTGCAGCTATTATCTTTGCGCTGAAGATCTGGAGGCACCACCTGTACGGTATTACCTTTGAGATCTTCACTGATCATAAGAGTCTCAAATATCTGTTTACGCAGAAGGAGCTCAACCTTCGACAGAGGAGGTGGATGGAGTTCCTTAAGGATTATGATTGCACCATTAGCTACCATCCGGGGAAAGCTAATGTTGTGGCGGACGCATTGAGCAGGAAGTCCAGAGGGACTTTGGCCTGCCTCCTGGCATCAGTTACCGAGCTAGTTCAGGGTTTCTCAGAGTTGAGCTTAGCGGAGGAAGGTCGGACTGAGCAGGGTATTCTTGTGACTATGGTTGCTCAGTCTTCCATCCGGACGAGGATTCGAGAGGCCCAGGCCACTGATCAGCACCTGCAGTCCCTCGGCAGCCAGATAGCTTCAGCACAGCAGTCTGAGTTCACCAGAGATGACGAGGGTGCTCTCTACTTCCGAGGGAGACTTTGCGTACCCGAGTCACATCCGGTCCGAGAGGAGTTACTGCAGGAGGCTCATCGTTCCCGCTTTGCTATCCACCCGGGCGGGACCCGTATGTACCGAGACCTGAGGCGTTCCTACTGGTGGAACGGCATGAAGAAAGACATCACGGATTTTGTAGCTAGATGTCTAGTTTGCCAGCAGGTTAAGGCTGAGCACCAGAGACCTGCTGGACTACTTCAGAGGATTCCCATTCCCGAGTGGAAGTGGGAACACATTACTATGGATTTCGTGGTGGGATTGCCTAGGACCAGACGAGGCCTTGACGCGATTTGGGTGATCGTTGACCGATTGACCAAATCCGCGCACTTCTTAGCTATTCGGAGGACCGACTCATTGGATAGATTAGCAGAGCTGTACTGCAGAGAGATCATTAGATTGCATGGCATACCGATGAGTATTATTTCAGACCGAGATCCGCGCTTCACATCACGTTTTTGGCAGAGTCTGCAGCGGGCTATGGGCACTGAGTTGCGGTTCAGTACCGCGTTTCATCCGCAGACCGACGGGCAGTCAGAGCGGACTATTCAGACGTTAGAGGACCTACTGCGAGCTTGTATTATGGATTTCGGGGGCAGTTGGGAGGATCATCTGCACCTTGTCGAGTTCGCCTACATCAACAGTTATCATGCGGCTATTCAGATGGCACCGTATGAGGCGTTATATGGCAGGCCTTGTCGGACACCCACCCTCTGGGAGGAGGTTGGGGAATCCCAGTTGTTAGGACCTCAGAGAGCTCAGCACGAGGCAGAGTTAGTCCGTACTATCAGACACAGGATTTCTGAGGCGCAGGATCGTCAGAAGAGCTATGCCGACCGGAGACGGAGACCTCTGGAGTTCTCCGTAGGTGATCACGTATTTCTGCGAGTTTCACCCACGAAAGGGGTGAAACGATTCGGTCTTCGAGGGAAGCTTGCTCCGCGTTACATCGGTCCGTTCTAGATTCTGGAGAGAGTTGGAGCAGTTGCTTACCGTTTGGCTCTTCCACCATCTATTACCGGTGTACATGATGTATTTCACGTATCTATGCTGAGGAAATACATGCCAGACCCTTCACACGTGTTGTCGGATGTCTCAGTTCCACTCCAGCCTGACGCGACTTATGAGGAGGTTCCGACCCAGATTTTGGGCTATAGAGAGCGCCAATTGCGGAACAAGACCATCCGGTTGGTTAAAGTCGGATGGCAGCATCACTCAGATGAGGAGGCTACCTGGGAGCTTGAGGATGTCATCCGAGCTCGTTACCCCCACCTGTTCACTTGAGGTATGGTGATTAGTTACTGTTCAGTATTTATATCAGCATACTTCTTGGTAATGTTTTACTATAGTGAATATCGAAATTTGGGGACCAAATTTTTATTAGTGGGGGAGGATGTTAAATCCGACACGTTTGTTCTACTCCGGAAATTTTTTCGGAAGATTCTGAGAATTTTTCCGGGCTTTGGGACTAATTTTAAAGGGGTAATGGATAAGGAATTAAGACCCTAGGGGTGGATTGGTAATTAGACGGAAATTGTTGTGGACTAAAATGCAAAATAGCCCCAACCTAAATGCCTTAACCTAATCGGCCGGCTCACTCACCCGCAGCCAACCTTCCCACTCACGCTCGATCGCCCTCTTCCTCTCTGAGACCGAGGCTCTCTCTTGCAGGCGAACTCGTGCGCGATCGGCGTCCAAGCTTCACCGACGTGGAAACCCCTCTCCTTCACGCGACGCCGGCTACCAAGGTTTCCTTCTTGGTGATTGATCGGCGCTGGAGAGGGTTGACGCTCGATTGGGGTTTCTCCTTATTCGTTGCCACAAGGCGTGGAGGCGAAGTGGGGTGAGCGATTAAGAATAGCTAGGTAAATCTGAGTATGTGGGATTTCGACTTGTCTCCTTTGGATCAACTCGACCTGTTGCTCTAATGGTAATACTACTGGTATTTTGATTTAGGGATTTCACCCGTTCTTCCTTATTCGGCTTCGGCGCGCGATTTCCTGGGAAGGGATCTAGGGTTCTTCAGAGAAGGACGGCGTGCGTATCCACCCAGGTAAGGTTAGGTGATGTATCGATTTTGGAATGGCAGGTTGGTCCGGAGAGTTGATGTTGCTGGGAGTCAGTTCTGGGAATTTCTGAGAAACTGGTTGTGTTTGGAATTGCAGTGGCTGCGTGAACTTCACTATCTGGTGGAGATTGGTTCCGCTTGTTGTGGGGAGTGACAATTGGAATTGGTTTTGAAGTTGATGGCAATTCGCCTTCTGAGATTTGCTTGGGGTAGAATTGAGAGTGGTTTTCCTCAGCCTTGATTGCCGTGGCTCAGGTAAGGAGATGTTCTCCTCTACATTTTTATCTCTGTTAATTACCCTGTAATGGAGCAGCTTAAGTCTTTATAATCAGTTTGTAGGAATTGATTTGGGTTGGATGTTAGGGTCTTGTAGGGATTGCACATGATACCTTGAGGGATTGGGTTGGGTATTAAACTTAACCCTAATGATTAAGCGGGGTGAATTTTGAATTTGGATTTGGACCAAATTCTAATCACGAGGAATAACTGGAGAACTTCCATTTAATTAGGAATAATTGAAAGGGAAAGGGAAATAATTAGGTTAACCCTAGAACAGATTAGGGATTTATTAGCTAATTACTAATTTTGTAATAGCTAATTAAAATGTGTTCTTTGCACAGGAACTTGACTAGATCTATTACTGCTTATTATTGGCGGGTGATTATTCTGGCTTGATACGGACTTCACTCTTGGAGGCGGGTACCCTTTGACTTATCTATCTTGATATTGTCATTCTGTTATGCATAGAATGTTATAGATAGCAGTAAGATCCTACGCTATCCCTGGTTATTATGTCTGTTCTGGATATGGTTTGTTTATCCCTGTTTATTATGCCCGTTCTGGATACTTGTTGTTTATCCCTGAGTTATTATGCTGTTAGTTCCATACAGTCTCTGGTATTGTCATCTCTACATGTATGCTTAGATATCGTAGTGTATCTCTTGCATTTGACCTTGAGGGATCTGTATTTCAGTCCAGTATACCTTGTAGGTTACCTGTACTTCCTGTTGTAGGATTTCAGACTGAGACCCAGTATACTGGGGACTTGGGGAGGGAGGTATGTGTATCTATCATACACCATCCTTGCATTGCATGCCGGCGATCAGCGACTCCCTTGTGGTTGAGCCTAATCGTCTTCCGGTACATGATATGCACACACGGCCACTCATGGGTTAGTGGTTACTGTAGATGTGTGCATTTGCCCTGTATTGCTCCGTCCGGCCACTATGAGGAGGGTGAGCGCGGGCGTGGTAGCAAGCAGGGATCCCTTCTCGGACTGAGCCACGAGGAGATGAGAGCTTGACTCCCCCATTGCTTGGGGTCGGAGCGGAGTCTCCACCAGCATCCTAGCCACCCGGTCACTCAGGAGCAGTGATGGCAGGGTGTACAGTTGTCAGAGCCCTACCTTTTCAAACGTCCCTATGACAGGTGTACGATGATTCTGTCTGGTGTCAGGGGTGACACATGTCATTGCACCATGTGCATACTTTGCATCGTGCATTGTTTGCTGCACTTATTTGCTGCACTTGTTTGACATCGCATATACTAGAGACTTGTTATCTGAGACTATATGCCTATTTGTCTTCTTTTGGTATTTCTTACCCTCTGTATAGGTTAGATGGATTCAGGTATGTACCTACCAAGTATTTTCAGTTTCAGTCTTTCCCTCTTGTTGATATGAGACTGTATTAGATGAACTCTTATTGTTGGTATAACCTTCTATGCATATCTGTTGGGTATCCGCTGAGCTATGGACTCACCCCGTTGCCATATATGTTTATTTTCAGGTTGATGTCTGCGAGGAGATCCCGAGCCGCCAGTCCCCAGCTCCAGCGGAGCTCTTTTTGATTTTGGCATTACGTTGCTTCGGTTGTGGACCCTGTAGTATTTATTATGCTTCCGCTATTTTGATTTGAACATGTATGCACGTTTTATTTGATGGTATTGTACTTTTGAGTCCTATGTTGGACTTCGATTGATTTTGGTTTTGTTCCTGCCCCCTGGCAGCTCAGGTGAGTTCGGATTTGGTTTTTCGATAGTTATAATCATATAACTGTTGTTTCTGCTTATATCTGAGGCCTGTGGCCCTTTAAACTGCGTGGTTGTGCAAATATATATTGCGTGGATTGTTATGTAGATTGTATGTATGTGTAAATTGTCCGCCGGACAGGGGAGGTGCTGTCCGATTTTATATTGGATCAGCGGCTCCTGGGTCTCGGGGCGTGACAACAAGTCACTGCACCGCGTGTCACAGAAGATACACAGGTGGTACCTCATCATAGTGGGAGGGTTGTTAGACAACCTGAAAGATTCATGTTATTTGGAGAGTCTTCGGACTTGGTCCTTGGTGAACATGAACCGGATCCCTAGACCTATGACGAGGCCCTCCAAGATAAGGATGTGAATTCTTGGCAAAATGTATTGAATTCCGAGATATAATCTATAGATTCTAATCACGTCTGGGAGCTAGTAGAACCACTCAATGGTGTAAAAGTCATTGGATGGAAGTGGATCTACAAAAGAAAGAGAGGATCAGCCGGGAAGCTTGAGACCTTGAAAGATAGGCTTGTTTCGAAAGGGTATACTCAGAAAGAGGGTATCGATTATGAGGAGACCTTTTCGCCGGCAGCCATGCTTAAGTCTATCCGGATTCTCTTATCTATTGTTGCTCATATGGACTATGAGGTATGACAGATGGACATCAAGACAACTTTCCTTAATGGAAGTCTTGAGGAAACCATCTACATGAAGTAACCAGAGGGATTCATTGCAAGGGCAAGGAGCATCTAGTATGCAAACTTAATTGGTCCATTTACGGATTGAAGCAAGCTTCGCGATCATAGAACATCCGCTTTGATGAGGTAATCCAGTCATATGGATTCATTCAAAGCCAAGATGAATCATGGGTATATAAGAGATGTGACGGAAATGTAGTGGTGTTTCTTGTACTTTACGTAGATGATATTTTGCTCGTTGGCAATAATATCAAAGTGTTGTCAGACGTATGGGTATGGTTGTCCAAATAGTTCGATATGAAGGACTTAAGAGAAGTGGGACACATCCTTAGGATCAAGGTCATAAGGGATCGCCAGAAAAGGATGTTGTGCTTATCCCAAGCTTCATACATAGACACTGTCCTGGCTCATTTTAGCATGGAAAACTCCAAGAAAGCTTTTCTACCTATCAGGCACGGAGTTCCTCTATCTAAGGAGATGTGTCTAAAAATATCAAAGGTGATAGAGGAAATGAAGGCGGTTCATTATGCAACGGCTGTAGGAAGCCTTATGTATGCTATGTTGTGTACGAAACCAGATATATGCTTTGCTGTGGTAATGGTTAGCAGATATCAGAGTAACCCTGGACATGGGCATTGGTCTGTGGTAAAGTATATACTGATGTACCTAAGACGGACTAGGGACTATATGTTGGTTTACCGAGCAGACCAATTAATCCTTGTGGGTTATACGGATTCAGATTTTCAGTCGGATAGGGACAAGAGTAAGTCTACGTCAAGGTTTGTGTTTACTTTAGGAGTTGGAGCCATAGTATGGAGGAGTGTCAAGCAGAAATGCGTGGTGAACTCCACCATGGAAGCTGAGTATGTGGCAGCCTTAGAGGCAACCAAGGAAGTTGTATGGCTCAGGAACTTCATGATGGACTTGGATGTAATTCCTGGTTTGCCCAGATCTATCACAATTTATTGTGATAACATTGGTGCAGTTGCAAACTCGAAGGAACCACGAACCCATAAGGTGAGTAAACACATAGAGCGCAAGTACCACCTGATACGAGAATTTGTAAAGCGAGGAGTAGCTGTCGCCAAGATTGCATCGGAGGACAACCTAGCGGATCCTTTCACTAAGGCCCTTTCGGCGAGAGCTTTTGATTGGCATGTGGAGGATATGAGAGTAAGATTTATGGCACTAGGAGGACAGCAGAGTCTTTGAGTATAAGTGGGAGATTGTAAGGATGTATACTAAAAGACTTGTCTTTTTCTATGAACATCTACATTTTGAAAGAAAATCACAACAACACAATTGCATGTTTATATTAGTATATGCATAACAGTTTGATACTTTGCATTGTAGATAATATGGTGTGTGGTGACACACAGATAATCATGTTATCAGTCCCTTGCATGGTATAAGTAGAGGCTCACAACCGAGATGGAGTTGGACAAATCATCGGGATAGTTGTAGTGTAATTAGGTGTGGTTTATCTTAACCATAGAATTACACTAGTGCACTTTGTGTGCATTGAGCAGGACCAAAATAGAGATGATCCAATTTGTACTGACTTTATAATTGGATCAAACCTCGGTTTATTATGGAGTACAATCTCTAAATCCCGATATAATAAAGGGCACATGTAATTAGTATTTTATTTCTTTAATTTACTAATGGACGAGATTTATTCTGCTAAATTGATAGGCCCGGTAAGTTGGGAAATAATATTGTTTACATGGTGTTTCATTGATTATTGACAGAATCCGTATCCTGGTGAGTCGGGATGATGATGCCCCCTTATGAGCTCAAAAGGTTCATCATGTTAAACCCTGTAGGTGGATTTGATCCAATATGATGATAAGGTTGAGTGGTACTAGTCAAGGAGTTAGAAGCTGATTAATTAAAATTGTCAGTAATTTAAATAAATCAACGGACATTCGATATCTTAAACACAGGGAGATGGATGTACTCATAATTGGTGGTGCCCATATGAAAATATGAGGGTTGGTGAGGAAGTTCGATGGAGATCCTTTAGTGGAATGAATCTTCATTAATGGATCGGATTTGGATCCATTAGCGGGCCAAGACCCAACTCCTCCTCATGGTCCCTATCATAACCCTATATATATCCCATGGAATCATGAAACCAAGGCTTATCCAATTGATCATCAAACCCTTGGTCTTTCTCTCCTCTCCTTCTCCTTCTCTCTCCTAGGGTACCCGACGGCATCACAAGAAGAGAAACCTTTCTCTTCTTATTCTTCTCTCTCGGTGAGTGGCGCAAGGAAGGGGAGGACCTTCTTCTCTTCCAAGTTGCGGCCGGAGCCACCTTGAGGAGGTTGGGAAGTGATCGGCGGCAAGGAGGAAGGGTGCAAGGCGCCGGCGGCAATGAAGGAGATTAGAGGATCGGCGGCGGGTTTAGGGAAGAAGAAGTGACTTCTTCTCCCTTCCTCATCCACTTCTTCACCTTCCATCATCTTGCGGCCGGGACACCTTGGAGACCTTGGAGTGGCCGGCAGCGCAAGCAAGGAGAAGAAGAAGCTTGGGCTGTGAGAACCCTAGTTCTAGGGTTTCAACTTGTGGAAGAAGGAGGTGTTTGGAGCCCTTGGTGATTCCGATTCTTGGTAGCTCGTCGCCCACATGACGTCCAAGAGAGAAGGGACATACAGTAGAAGACTATGAGCTAAATGAAGAGGTATAACTCTTCCTTGGCTCCTTTCATCTTATCATTTTATGTGGATGTTCAATTAATTATCTTGAATAATTATTTGTTAATTGAAATTGATAATTAGTTATTTTGGACCTCGATAATAAACATAAAAATCGGCGATCCGCTCTGTTGGTGCTTGGATGGCTATAGAGGGGGGGTGAATGTAGCCAGACACTAAACTACTTGCTCTTTTGAGAACCTTCTGCGTGAGCAGATTAGCAGCGGAAGAAATGCAGAAGAAAAAACAAAGCAGAGAAGGAAAAGCAAACCAAATCGCTAACACGGTGATGTACAAGGTTCGGGGATAACTTGCCCCTACTCCTTGGCGTGCCCGTGAGGTGGGCGATCCCTTGATCGTCTGCAGATCAAGCCCCAAGTGACCCCGGATAAAACATCGCCTCCTTCTCGGTGGAGAAACCTCTCCACAAGCGTCTCAATAGGATACAAAATAAGCTCACGAGACTAAGAAGGAATCTCTCACAAGAAAGTAGCAAGAAAGCTCAAGAGAGAAGCTATACAAGGAGCACAACAACAACACCGAAACCCACAGCCACACTTGCTTGTTTTTCTGTTTGTTCTACTTTGCTCCCCTGCTTCTCATCTTCCTCTTAAGCTTCTGCTTCATCGCCAGGCTCCATCAGCATCCCCTGAGCACAGCCTGAACCCACTGACCTCCCTGAGCACTCAGTCCACTGAAGACCTCTTCAGCTGAGCCTCCGTCAGTCACCTACCGTGCCTCAGAAGCCGTTGAAACCTGAGAAAAGAAAACATCCAAACCTGCTCGATGGAAAGTCCCCCTTTGACCCTCCTTCATTGTTTGAATCATCCCTGTAAAGTCTGCACATTACAACAGAAGCTTAGCAGATGCATATCAAATAATATCAGCAGGTAGCAGATAAAACGCAGATACGATCAGAAGTCTGACAGCGATTTCTAATTAAAGTTACAGCTACTGATTGGTCACCAGACTAATCAGAGAGGACCCTGATCGGTCACTAGACCAATCAGGTATAGTCCTGACCGATCAGGCTCCAGCCTAATCGGTCCACAGTAAGAAACTAGAAATCGCGGACTCCATGTGATCAATCACCCTGACCGATCACAGATCGTGGATCGGTCACCAGACCGATCCATAGCAGTGCTGGGATTCCAGCCTTCGCAGGCCAACTCTCACTGATCGGTCATCCAACCAATCAGGTTGTGGCCTGATCAGTCTGGGGACCGATCAGGTTGTGGCCTGATCGGTCTAGGGACCGATCAGGGCACTCCCTGACCGATCAGGCTCCAGCCTGATCGGTCATAATGAGGAACTTACAATGTTTGATCGGTCAACCTGACCGATCATGATTCTTCACAGAAGGACTCTGAGATCCCTCTGATCGTTCACCAGAACGATCAGGAGGTCTCCCTAATCGGTCACTAGACCGATCAAGAGCCACATAGAAGCCCACCAATGTTTCTATTCTCTCCCTGATCGGTCACCAGACCGATCAGACTTCTCTGGATCGGTCACCAGACCGATTCACAACAGAAGTTCGTGCCAACTCCCTGATCGGTCACTAGACCGATCCAGAGACTTCCAATTCAACCCAAAGTCAAGAGAACAGGCTCCCTAGCCTTCTCTAACTCGTGCTCAGTCCCCCGGACCAAGACTCCGTGCCCAACTTCACTCACTGGGACTTCGTTCAACCTAGCTTCCCAAGCTAGGACCTGGCTTCACTCACCAAGGTTTCAGTCAACCTAGCTTCCCAAGCTAGGACCTGGCTTCACTCACCAAGGTTTCAGTCAACCTAGCTTCCCAAGCTAGGACCTGGCTTCACTCACCAGAGTTTCATCCAACCTAGCATCCCAAGCTAGGACCTGGCTTCACTCACCAGGGTTTCAGTCAACCTAGCTTCCCAAGCTAGGACCTGGCTTCACTCACCAGGGTTTCATCCAACTTAGCTTCCCAAGCTAGGACCTGGCTTCACTCACCAGGATTTCACCTAGTCCCACTAGGTGTGCCTAGTCCCACTAGGTCTTTTCCCATGCCAGCGTGCGATCTCCCGATCCACCTGAACTTCACCTAGTCCCACTAGGTGTGCCTAGTCCCACTAGGTCTTTTCCCATGCCAGCGTGCGATCTTCTGATCCACCTGAACTTAATCCGAATTCATTCAACCAAACTTAAATCGTTGTCAACACCAAAATAACAATCGGGCCAGACTGCATCAACACGCTCGTCGTCTTTTCCACGGTCAATCAGTTAGGTGAATTACAAGGCTCGATCTTTGAGATTGGCTAAGTTGTAATTCGAATCGATTGATACGATGACGAGACGGTCGTTTGGGAGATGGGTCTTCATTTGGATTAATTTTTTTTATTCCGTGGACATGGAGAGGTCTCTCAAGGACGACTAGGTATTTGCTTAGGAAAACCGCCAAGCCATACTGCAACCAACACATCAGCACCTACCTTACCAGAATCATTAATAACCAAGCTTTCCAACCTCACACTGGGACCATCTGAAAAGCCAAAGGAACTGAAAGGCAAGATCTTAGTCTTCAAAGATCCTCTCAAAATCTAAAGGGAGGAAAAAGAAAAGGCAAAGCAATGACGACAAGAACACAAGAAGTAGTAACATCCACAACGCCTTTAATTGAAGACCAGATAAGAAATTATAGGCGAACCCAGAGAAGGCTATTTAATGCCCAGCAAGCAGCACGAAGAATGGGCAAAAGGATCGTGGGATGATCAACTCAGCATACACTGGAGCAACAAATCGACCCACAGGTTCAACTTCAACTTTCTATGTAGGAGCGAGCGACAATAGCACATGCAAAAGTATTATACCACTCACGAAGGGACGACGCACATCACCGCGTCTATACACACCGATCGGAAGAGTCCATACTATGCATCGACAACAATCAGGTGGATAGATCCTTCATTCAGGAAGAAAGTTTTAACGTGTTACAACGAAGACGAATGCAAAATATTCATCTAGGAGTCATGCAAGTAAGAATCCAAATATTGCACAGACAGGAAGAAAGCATAATGGCCTTAGTCGTCTTTAGGGACAACAGATGGCAGGATGACAGAGCGATAATTGCAACAGTGGAAGTAGATCTTACCAGGGGAAGTCAACTCATCTTTGTTATTCCTAATATTATGATGACTATTGGCAACTTCTTTAGAACATCCAACTGTCAATACTGTCCAAAGGATACAACTCATGGAGGAATATAGAGGCCAACCTCTTGATCACCTGAGGATTAATCGGGAGACTCTCAAATACGCCAAATGTCATCTTTGCCTACGAGGTAAATGGTGTAGTGGATTACCTAACAAGTCATGGGGTAAATGCTCTTCCTGGAAGGAGATATTCAACATCACAACTATAAGGCATGGATTGGGTAATCCGCCCAATGCAAATAAACATTCCCATACAACCCTCGGAGGTCAGTAGTCATAATCTAATTAATGGACGAATTTCCATCAGTTTTCAAAATTATGCGACAGCAATGACGAGCGGGTGGCTGAGTTATAATAATAGGGATAAAGAAACCCTTTCAGATGAAGAAGAAACACAAAGCCATATAATGGTTGTATTACTTGAATAGAGCCCCGCAATACAAGTCATGAGACTGACATCCATGGCCATATTACCGCAACGACATTCTGAACAAGCAGCCGGATATGATCTCTCATCGGACGAGGTAACAACTATTGAACCTAGAGGTAGAGGACTTATCTCCACTCGAATTTCCATGGCAATACCGAGTGGCTATTATGGAAGGATTGCTACAAGATCAAGCCTGGCACTAAAGCTTGGAGTCCATGCGGGTGCTGGTGTCATTGATAGTGACTACAGGGGAGATATTAAAATCTTGTTATTTAATCACACTATTAGACCTGTGTTTATCACTGCAAGAGAAAGGATCACACAGATTATTATTACACCAATCCTACAAGTACCACTGATTGAAGTAACAAAACTCACAACCAGTAGAAGGTCTGGAGGATTTAGTTCAACAAACCACCCCTTCACGGAGCAACTATTCGGAACACTGGTACCTCTTCCACAACCAACGCCACCACCTAAGGAACCTGTCTTCAATCTCGAGAATGAAATTGGAGCTTGGATATAGCGAACTATGGAGGCACGCCTGAATCTTGGAAGTTCCCATGCAAGAGATACAAGCCCAGGACCACTATACTCCATCCCATGGATAACTACCTTCATGACGGTAGTGACTACCTAGAATTTGCTGTAGCTCTAGCAATAGACGACTCCTCTGATGCAGAATCATGGATGGATACACTCAACTTCTACTTCAAAGATAATATCGCAGTGAAAGATGGTGGGAATGACTTGTCGTACCCTATTCCTATTTCATCAAAATCGGAATTAATAGCCACAGGAATAGAAGAAGAACTGGCTGAGGGATAGGAATTAGAATATCCCAGGATAGCAAGGTTGGCAGAACAGATCTATTCATCATTTGCCATATCAACTTACCGACCCCCAGCTAACGCAACTATGGGACCAGCAAATTATCCACCAGCAACAAATTTAGAGCCCGACCCAAGCCGACTTACATATGAAGGCTATAATGGAAAGGCAAAATTCAAAAACAAGGACTTTTTTGAAATGTGGAATCTACCTTTAGCCTTCCAGCAAACTAGTGCCATGCTAGTAATCCCAACACAATTGGGAAAATTTGATGAAGTATTCATGAGGTGGGAATCCATTATGAAGAACCTGGTAGCAATACAAGGATTTACAGATTCCCAGAGCAAGGTGAACTTCATTGAAAATCTGTTGGGAGATGTAGAAAAATTAGCCTGGGTACATTGGAGAATGTCATACCCAGACGAGTACCAACTTCTACTAAATAGCACAGAAGGTGCTGGAGGTACTCAAAATATTTTGTCACAGATCCGAATGATATTTTTACTTGAAGACTCGTATCAAGGCTCTACACAAGTCCAGGAAGACGCTTACAGGGATCTAGAGTGACTAGCATGTAAGAATCTTAAGGATATAGTCCAGTTCCTGAATGATTATATCTAGCTTGCATCAAAAATAGGAAGGTTATTCACAAGCCCAGAACTATCTGAAAAACTCTGGTCTAAGATGCCGGGAGACTTGGGAAAAAGAATAAAAGGGGCATTTGAAGAAAAATAACAAGGTAACACTATTGGAATATTTCCTCGGGTATTCTTCGCTTATAAATATCTGGAGAATGAATGCAAGGACGCTGCCTTCAAAAGAGCCCTAAAGGACTTATCCTTTGGTAGTAATATCCCGATAGCAGGATACTATTCCAAACCGAAAAAGAAGTACGATATTAGAAAGTCAAAAACCTACAAAGGGAAGCCTCATCCATCTCATGCAAGGATCGAAAAGAAGAAGCACCTGATAAGAAATAAAAAATGCAAATGCTTCTTATGTAGAGAAGAAGGGCATTTTGCTAGGGAATGCCCTAATGAACGAAGAAATGTAAAAAGGGTAGCAATGTTTGAACAGTTGGAGTTACCAGAAGATTATGAGGTGGTACCAATCAACGAAGGAGATGATCCAAGTGATGTCATCTTCAGCATTTCGGAAGGTGAAAGTAATATAGAAGCTTTAGCTAACCCTCTGATAATGTAGGAAACTATATTTATTCTTAAGGAAGATGGGAGGTCTTGGTGGATTGTGTTGGGGCAATCTATGGTCTAGAGTGACCATGTATTTTGATGTTTGGGCAAAGGGTTTAAGATAGGTTTACCTTTGTGGTTTGATATGTGAAATTGAGGACTTGGTGAGTCACACATGAAGGACGCATCCGAGGGATGAGAGCCGAGGGAAGAGGACTCCAAGGGCAAGCTGGAGGAAGTGGACTTCAAAGGGCACACATGAAGGGTGGCATGGAGGCAAGCCGAGGTCTTGCATGCGCATCCGAGGGACAATAGCCGGTGGAAGAAGACTTCAAGGGGCAAGCAAAGGGAGTATACTTGAAGGTACACGTGAAGGAGGGTCTTCGGAGTGAGGAAGAGTGTTTTTGTAAGCTGGGCAGTAGACTGGAATAAATCAATCGACTGCCAGCAGAGGACTCCAACTCACAGCAATATCAGTCGACTGGTCTAGGACCAGTCGACTGGTAAACCCAAAAATCTAGTCGTTGAGATAGCCGTTGGCTTGCGGTTTCGGTGGGATCAGTCGACTGCCCTGGGGGCAGTCGACTGGCAACGGCTAGTTCAGCTTTAAGGCTCTACTTAAGGGAGCTTCGTTTTGGCTGAGAGGTTTGACGAAGTGATCTTGGTTAGAGCTCATTAGTAGTCTTCGTGCTCAAAGGTGTTGTCCGAGATTGTGGCTGGGTTTCTCCACCCACAAGAAGCTACATGAGCTAGTCGGAGGGCATCTGGGGAGTGATCCACCGAAGGATCAAGGGATCGTCCACCTTACGGATAGCCGTGGTGTAGGAGTGTCATCTCCGAACCACGTAAAGGTGACGTGTTAGCGTTGTTTAATCTTGTTATTATTGTTTCCTTTTGCGTACGCTAACATCGTAGGTAGAAATCGAAGAAAACCTATTCACCCCCCCCCCTCTAACTTAACAACACAATCCTAACAAGTGGTATCAGAGCAAGGTCGCTCATCTACGAACTAACCACCAGGAGAGTAAAAGGTGCTAGAGGAAGATGGAATCAGAAGGTCCACTTGGATGGGATACTAGGATTCCACCTCTATACGATCGAGATGATTTCAATTATTGGAGGAAGCGGTTGGAGACATGGTTCCAAATGGATTGGGATCATTGGACGGCATTGGAAGTTCCATTTGAAGCTCCAACGGACAAGAAGGGGAAACACCTCCGACCTCGGTATTGGACCAAGAGTTAAACGGAAGAAGCAGAGGCGGATAAGGAGGTAACTAGAATTTATTGAATTTATTACCTTCACATATTGTGTCAAATGTAGGAGAGTACAAGAATGCATATGAGCTATGGAGGAAGATAATAGCCCTACATGAGAATTCGACACAAGGGCAAGAAGAAGAAGAGTCCAAGGAAAAGGACCAATTGGAAGTTGAGTCAAGTTCAACATCCAAAGAGGAGGAGAAAGTTGAATCGTCTACATCTTCAAGTGAGAAAGAAATAGAAGAATTCTCCACTTCAAGAATTGAGGGGGAGGAGAGACCATCTTCAATACCGGAGCAAGAAGAAGCTTCCACCTCCACCAGAGCAAAATTAAAGGAGCACATAATTTGCTTTGGGTGCAATCAAAAGGGGCACTACAAGGACAAGTGTCCATTGGGTATGAAAAAGGAGGTAACCCCTAAACTCAATTCAAATAATTTGAGAACTAACATGAGTTGTAGGGATAGAGTAAAGAAGGATAAGAAGCATATAATTTGCTTCATGTGTGGTGAGCGTGGACACTACCACACCAAGTGCCCAAAGAAAGGAGAGAACAAGAAATTGGCACACTTGAAGAAATTGGAAAAGAAGAGTAGGTCACATCAAGAGGGAGCTACAAGGGTAAGGAAGGTAATTCCTAACTTTAAGTGTAAATGTAATTCAAATTTGAACTCCATGCATGATAGAAATAATGTGATTATTTATCCATGCATAATTTTAGATTTAAATATCATGATAGGAGTATGGTTAATATTGTAGATCAGAATCCTAGGAAAATCATGCATCATGATAAATCCAAAACCTTTGGACCTAGAGATCAGGGCACAAATCCTAAGAAGAGGAGACATATGCCTAAGAAGGTGGGTAGGTCTAGGAATGTCCAAGGAGGACATGTTGATTCTAGATTTGAGAACCTAGAAAGGGAAAATCAAGCATTGAGGGAAAAGCTTGATAGGTTAGAGAAAATCCTAGATAGATTCATTATTGGATCTAAGGGTTTAGGTATAGTGTTGGGTGGTCTAAAGCCCAACAATGATAGATCGGGTCTAGGATACCGATCTAAGGTCTCCAATGCCAATGAAAAAAAATGCTAGGGTAGCATATGATTATGGCAAGGAGGGTAAGTCCAAAAATGGCAAGGGGGTGTCATTTAAAGGAAAAAAGGACTTAACCAAGGACAAGGTGTCTAAGGTTAAGTTTGTAGGCCAAGTATCACCAGAGGTACACCGGTGTGGCCTAGTGATTATTGAGTCACCTAGGGAGGTGGCTAAGGCTACGAGCTCAAGGGGGAGCTCTAGAAGTCTTTGGGATCCATGGTAAATGGATCTCGGGAGGTTTCTCTCGGAGGTCTAGATAGACCATGGAGTGTGCCAAAAGAGTTAGAGACGGATTTGAGTCTCAATTCTTTGGGATTTGGCACAATGGGTTTGAGTTTCATGCATGAAAATATGACATTGGGGTTATAAAGCATGAGAATTGGTTTTTGATGTATAAATGTCATATAAATCAATGCTAGGGATGTATTGTGGGTTGGTATAGGCAGTGACATCAAGGGAAGACCAAAACTAGGACTTTAGGTCAAGGTTCAATTGAACCATTTAGCTGGTTTTGAGTTTTGTGTCAATCTTGGGATTGGTGATAGATACATAGGTGGATGTATTTTTCCCAAGAAGACACGGGTACCACAATCCTCTCCACAAAATTTGAGAATTTTTGGAGATTTATGAAATTTCTGGTGGATTTCTGAAATTGGGTTCAGAAAGCTGAAAATGGGGTTTTCAGGGTGCCAGTCGACTGGTAACTGTGTCAGTCGACTGGTAAAGGCTGAAAAATGGGTTTCAGCAATTGGAAAGTGTCCAAATGATGTAAAACAAGTGTGTAACCTTATGGGGGGTTAGTGTTGGTGCAGAAAGTACCCAAGTCAAACCTGTGTTTTGATAATGGCAACAGGGTTCAAAAGTTAAGTCTTACTTGTTATCTAATATATCACTCTAGTGTGCAGAGTAAAAAGCCCTAGCGAAGGATTGCTAGGCACTGGCAAAGGAATGCCAGGGTAAAAAGCCCTAGCGAAGGACTGCTAGGCACTGGCGAAGGAATGCCAGGGTGAAAAGCCCTAGCGAAGGACTGTTAGGCGCCAAACGAAGGACAGCTTGGACTGAAGCCCTAGCGAAGGAATGCTAGGCACCGGGCGAAGGACAGCTCAGTATCCAAGACCTGGCAAAGGACCACCAGGCAAAAGTCCAACCAGAGGAGCGGTTGGCATCAGGTACATTCTCCCGAGAGGAGTAGGTGAGGACGCGTTCCCCGTCGAGGGAACAGTAGGCGTCGGTTCGACCTAGGGTTCCATTTTGGAGACCCAAAGTCAGAACCAAGATAGCTAAGGCTGTATAAACTAATATTTTATTATTTTATTGTGTTTTGGACTAACCCTGGATGCAGGACCGAAGGAACGAGTGTCTGCAGCTCACAGAGCCTCAAAGGAATGAGGCAACAGTTAACCAGGGCGCCCGGAGTGTCCCGGGCGCCCCCAAGGTAAACACAAAACACAAGAAAGCAAAGCAAGCTTCGACAGCTACTGTCCCAGGCTCCCCCGTGCTCCCGTGCGCCCCCGCTGCTCCCGGGCGCCCCCAGCGCTCCGAGCGCCCCCAATAGCAAGCCATTGAAGCACAAGCTAGCGAAGCCACGGGATAAGGTTTAACCCGGTCAACCCGGGCGCCCCCAGCTTCTCGGGCGCCCCGGTCAAGATCTGATCCCGAGTTTGAAGGGATCAGAAGCTGACCGAGACCGAGGCGGATCAAGTGACACGTGGGGGGGGGGGGCGCCCCCGACGTTCCAGGCGCCCCCAGGCCCTATATAAAGGGCCCTCGACCCCAAGGCTCAAGCAACAATTTCATTCAACGCTTCTACGCTCTTCTGCTCCCGCGCTCTGCTCCGGAAACCTCCCGACACGAGACTCAAGCGCCGACGACGTCCTCCCGCTCCGAAAATACCATCTACTCCGGACGTCGGTAAAGAAGAGTCGAATTTTAATTTACTGCACTTATTCTGTAATCAATATTTGTAAACTGCTTTTGCGCCTCATATAGAATTGCCCAAAGTAAACGATCAACGACCGTGGGCCTTGGAGTAGGAGTTGACCTAGGCTCTGAACCAAGTAAAACTACCCGTGTTCGTGTGTTGTGTTTTAATTTCCGCTGTGCAATTTCTCTATCCCTAAATCCGAACGTTTTCTGATATTCACCCCCCCTCTATCGGTTCTCTCGATCCAACAAGTGGTATCAGAGCGGGGAAGTTCAAATTTGGTGCAACCACCAGTTTGAATATTTTTCGGATTTTTTTTCCTTTATCTCGTTCGAATTTCTTCTAAATTTTTCGTTCAAATTTTTTTTCGTTAATCGAGGTTGGTGCAACACCCCTCGTTATTTTATTTTCCTTATCCCGCACTACTAATCCAAGACCAAGTCTTGGGAAATTTTTGTGATAGTTATTTTTCTCAGATTAAATGGCCATGCAAGAAGGATTCAGCACCACCAGACCTCCACTTTTCAGTGGAGAAGACTTTTCCTACTGGAAAAGTCGAATGGAGGTCCACCTGAAAACTCAGGTGGACATGTGGATTATCATCTAGTCAGGACTGGAGATTCCCACAAATGCTGAAGGACTACCTCAAAGCTACACAGAGTGGGACACCGCTCTGAAATGAAGAATCGAAGCAGATGCAAAGGCGACTCAGACTCTTCAATGTGGCTTAACAAAAGAGGAGCTGAACCGGGTGGGCCCCTTCAACAGTGCTAAGGAGCTGTGGGCAAAATTGATCGAGCTGCACGAAGGAACATCAGACACTCGGATCAGTAAAAGAGATCTGCTCCTGAACAAATTGTATACCATCAAGATGGCCGACAATGAAACAGCAGCCCAGCTCCACGCACGAATCCAAGAATTGATGAACGGTCTTCACACTATAGGTCACAAGGTCGAAAACCGTGACCTAATAAGGTATGCTTTAAATGCTTTCCCTAGAAATACTTTGTGGGCATCTATGGTAGATGTATACAAAGTTTCAAGGGATCTCTCAAAAATTAAACTAGATGAATTTTTTTCCGAATTAGAACTTCATGAACAGACTAACTGCAATATGGTCGAGAAAGGTATTGCCTTTGTTGCAGGAAAAACTGGAAGGTCAACAAAGAAGAAGTCACAGCCTGAACCCGAGTCAAACTCAGACTCAGACTTAGAAGACGAAGAAGGAGATCGACCTAAGCTGGTCCGATTGGCCCGAAGCTACTATAAAGAATTGAAGAACCAAACCAACAGAAGGAAGGCCAACCGAAGAAAGGACGAACCAGCTGAACCCACAAATAACATAAACAAGCCCAACGTGACTTGCTACGAGTGCAAGAAGAAGGGCCACTACAAGTCGGAGTGTCTAAATCTAAAGGAGACCAAAAAGACAAGAAGAAAGAAAGAACTCCAAGCAACCTGGGACGAATCTTCCTCGAAGAAGAAGAAGAAGCACCCCAGTCAAACCTACTAGCCCTGACTGCCTCAGAAGAAGTCGAGACCGAGTCAGAATCTGAACAAGACGACGGCAGACTAACCTTTTCAGAAGACGGCGAAATCAAGGTAAGTGGTTTCAATAGAAGTCAATTAAACGAACTTATTTCATATCTTTCTCAAGATTTGGCGAAAGCCAAACTCCGAGTCGAATCCCTCCGACAGGAAGTAAAACTCCTGAAAGAGGGAACTGACTCTAAATCCTTAACCGAGAAAGTTCAAGAAGGAACTCCTACTCACGTTGAAAAACTTGAGAAAGAGAACTCCTCCCTGAAAACTCAGGTTAAGGATCTTAGAGCTGCCTTAGAATGATTCACTTCTGGTTCCAAGGGTCTTGACATGATTCTTGGAAAATAGAAGTCCGTTCTAAATCGATCCAGACTTGGCTATAGAACCAAATCCTGACAAAGATCCTACTTTGCTGTACTGAATCAGTCCAGAAGTAAAATTCAGGCATGGGTACCTAAACTGTGCCTGAACAAACCAACTGGATCAAATCAGTATTGGATCCCCAAGGACAATATTCACATCTTGCCTAATCATTACCGTGGCTTTAGTCCAGGGGGAGCCAAACTGAAAACTATATTCATTGTTGGATAAAATCCAACTCTCTTTTTTTTATTGCATGTTTGCTTGTTTATTTAATTTCTGCAATTTATCATGGTTAAACTTAGGTTAGTATAAGGACTGAACAAACCTAACTGAAACTTGAAAACATAGTATTGGGTGGAGGTGAGATGATAGTACGTTAGGGAAACCAACTCTAATAAGATCAAGTTTACTTGGTCTCTTTAGACTGGTGAAACTAGCCGAAGCTACCGATCCAAAATCCAAACTAGTTAGACCAGAACTTTTTCAAAGATTAATTTTGAAAATGAAATTTCATTAAACGGCTTTGTCAAGGAAAGGGTTGATGATCCTATAAGGCTACGGCCAAAGAAGGCCTAGTGCCTCGCCAAGACCTGGAAGCCAATTTTTGAATTTCAAATTCAAATTACTTTTTGTTAAATTCAAATCTAACATAATTTTCAGTTAAGTATAGATTCAAACCTTTCAAAATAAATTTAACTGTTTTCAAAAATTAATTTAAGGTTTTCAAAATAAATAATAATTTTTTAAAATAATTTTACTTATCAAAATCTGTCTCACAAAACCTATAAGGCTAACGTGATTTAAAACCCTAGATTGGGTGAGACAGTAAGATTAAGACTCAATGGGAAATTCTTTAAATGCCTAAATTATGAGTTAATCCTATAGTTAAGGTCATGGTCAACCATGGTCAACACGGTCAAACCATGGTCAAAATAGTCAAACCACAAGTCAAAGCAGTCAAAGCAATTCAAACCATGGTCAAACCGATTAAACCATGGTCAAACGATGACAAGACATAAAACTTGTCTTTTCCTATACAGTCCCGGGCGCCCGAAACCACGCGGGCGCCCCCACCATGCCTTTTCCCTCTCTCGAGGCGAAAAGCAGAGTCTGACCCTTGACCAGGGCGCCCGGAACCACGCGGGCGCCTCATCACAGTCAATGCAGCAAAAGCTACAAACAAGCCTTAACCCGGGCGCCCGGAGCACTCCGGGCGCCCCCATCCAGCTGCAGCCTCTGCCAAAGGCAGAGACCACTGACCCGGGCGCCCGGGAGCTCCCGGGCGCCCCCATTAAAATGCCTATATAAGGGCATCCAATCCTCCTCTTCCCACACCAAAAACCAACTTCCTTCCTCACTTCCTTCCTTCCAAGAAGATCAAGTGACACTTGTGCTTCCCAAATCTCACCATGCCTCCCCGGTATGATTTATCTTATGCATTTAAAATTACTTTTAAATATTTTAATGCATTTAGAATCATCCTTTTCTTATACCTCTTAACTTAGAAGACGCCGAGCAAACCAAGCAAACCCCGGTGCTGAACCAAGTCCCGACCCTAGGTTCCCTACTCTAGAGTTATGTAATAAGTTTGCTCAAACCATTTACAAGCCTATTAAGACAAGCTATCTTAATAGACATTTCTTTACTCAATCATGCCCCGTAGCCATGAATATTATAAACTTCTATCAATTAGATAATCTTGTCTTCTGCACTCATACCATTAATGAATCCTTATGTGCAGAATTCTACAATAACATAGTTCGACAAGATAATCTCATGTTTTGCACTACTGTTCAAGGAATACCTCTGTCTATCACCCCTACTTTGCTGAACCGATTCCTTGGACTACGACCCTCCCAGTCCACATTCTACTGCTATCCACCTAGGAATCCTCCATTTGATCCTCCCTACTCTCACATTACCTTAGACACAATCCACGCCTACTTCTATAGGGAAGCTAGACTCCCCGCAAATAGACGATTCCAAGCCGTTGACCTTCAGGCACAGGACTATGCCCTGTACAGAGTCCTGGTCCGCTGTATCTTACCACTCTCCACTAGAGATCTCGGGACCATGCGACCCTTTCATGCCTTTCTTTTGTATGCCCTAGTCCATCACCTTGACATTGACATTGGACTACACATGTTTCATACTATTCTGCATGCATCCAGTGTCACGACCTAGGGTCGAGTGCGCACTCCATTCTGCCACATCATCACCTCCCTCCTTCATCATCACGGTCGTGACATTACCGTGGGTGAAATCACCGCTATGACCGACTTTGATGAAATAGGATTTAGGAACTTCTCGTTAGCGGGTCTAGAGGTATCGGCCACCGGGGTTCTGAGTTGGAGACGACAGCAGGCCGGGGCTCCGATCGACTCAGACGAGGAGGTTGAGGTCGACGTTGGAGACATAGCAGCAGCAGCCCGAGCACACATAGACGAGCCTCCACCACCGACCCTCGACCACCGTCTCACACAGATACAGACGGAGATCCACAGTCTCTGAGAGGAGGTCGAGGCCTATCACATCGAGCAGATGGACGCTCGTAGAGCCGATCGAGAAGTGGCTGATGCACGATACGTTGAGATGATGGCACGATTCGATTCATGACAGCCTGGTCCATCTGATCATCCCGGTCCCTCGTCCTAGATTTGCTTAGCATTGTACCAGTAACTATTTGACTGCCCCTACTCAGTAGGGTTGACTTATGTCTAACCTGTGTGACTGTGTTGAATTTTGAGTACTTGTTCTGTTTGACTAGCTGACTTATGGAAATGAGTACTTGTTTCTTTTCTATTCAGCAGTTAGGATTATGCTCTATAGAATAGAGTAACTCTACTTTTGATTTTTTTGCTTAATCTAAAATCAGTTTATAAAAGAATTTTGAAAAACTGTTATTTTTAAAATCAGTTTTTTTAATCTTTTCCGACTTAGTTTTTGTTCAAAACTACCCCCTTTCAAAACTAGGGATTTTTTCGCAAATGGACTTAGCCTAGGCCCTAACCCTAGAACTGCATGCACCTATAGATTTAGAAGCCAGCATCTCACAAGCACTTTAGGGTACTTTTGATTGATAACCTAGAAAGGGTTGAGATGTTTAGGTCTTTGCCTTAATTCAAGATGCTTTAAGTCAGTGCATCTGCAGTAATTGGGGCACTAAATACAATTTACACAACAATCAAGTTAAGTGTCAAGTTTAGAAAATCTAACTTGAACAGAAACACTTAACTTGACTAACCCTAGCAAAAACTACTGCTTATAACAGTTAGTGAGTAGCTAAATGGGTTAGACAGGTCCCTACAAGAGAAAATCAACTGATTTGATTTAGGTCTTATCATGAATTGGTTCAGTACAGCAAAATCATGCAAACATTTTTCCTTTATGAAAGTCATTTCCTTTATGCAATTTAATTTCTGCTATATTTATCTATTTTTGATATATGGCAAAGGGGGAGAGATAAGAAAGGAGAGAATTTAAAATTTTTAAAATTTTTATTTTTATTTTTTTCTCTCAAAATTTCAAACTCTATTCTTTATTCAAAAGTCTCAAGTTTCAAAAAGCTTTTCAAAATTTTCTAAGCACTTAAGGAGTACTTAAGCTTTTTCAAAAATTCTGTAAAGTACTTAAGTTTTTCAAAAATTCTCTAAGTACTTAAGCTTTTCAAAATTCTGTAAAGCACTTAAGCTTTTCAAAATTTTCTAAGTACTTAAGCTTCTCAAAAATTTTCTAAGTAATTAAGCTTTCTTAAAATTTACAAGTACTAGAGTTTGTCAAAAATTTACTAAGTACTTAAGTTTTTTTCTCTTACTAAGTACCTAAGTTAAAGCTTTCAAAGACCTTTGAGTACTCTAAAACTTAAGGCCTCAAAATTTTTCTAAGTACTCTAAACTCATGCTTCCAAAAACTCTTCTATGTACTTTTAAAAATTAAGTTGTCAAAAGATTTCCAAGTACCTAAACTTAAGTTTTCAAAAGTACAAAAATCACTTTTTAAAAATACAAAAACCTTCTGTTGGAAATAACTCCAACAAATTTTTTTCAAACTTAGAACCCCATGAATTTTTGAAAAATCTAGGGGGAGAATCCTTCCAGGGGGAGGGAACAAAATTTAATGTTTTTACATGCTTTAATTAAACTTAACTTTTTGAACTAGGGTTGCCATAAATCAAAAAGGGGGAGATTGTTGGTGTAGAAAGCACCCAAGTCAAACCTGTGTTTTGATAATGGCAACAGGGTTCAAAAGTTAAGTCTTACTTCTTATCTAATATATCACTCTAGTGTGCAGAGTAAAAAGCCCTAGCGAAGGACTGCTAGGCACTAGCGAAGGAATGCCAGGGTAAAAAGCCCTAGCGAAGGACTGCTAGGCACTGGCGAAGGAATGCCAGGGTGAAAAGCCCTAGCGAAGGACTGCTAGGCGCCAGGCGAAGGACAGCTTGGGATTGAAGCCCTAGCGAAGGAAAGCTAGGCACCGGGCGAAGGACAGCTCGGTATCCAAGACCTGGCAAAGGACCGCCAGGCAAAAGTCCAACCAGAGGAGCGGTTGGCATCAGGTACATTCTCCCGAGAGGAGTAGGTGAGGACGCGCTCCCCGTCAAGGGAATAGTAGGCGTTGGTTCGACCTAGGGTTTAATTTTGGAGACCCAAAGTCAGAACCAAGACAGCTAAGGCTGTATAAACTAATATTTTATTGTTTTATTGTGTTTTGGACTAACCCTGGATGCAGGACCGAAGGAACGAGTGTCTGCAGCTCAGAGAGCCTCAAAGGAATGAGGCAACAGCTGACCAGGGCGCCCGGAGTGTCCCGGGCGCCCCCAAGGTAAACACAAAACACAAGAAAGCAAAGCAAGCTTGGACAGCTACTGTCCCGGGCGCCCCAGTGCTCCCGGGCGCCCCCGCTGCTCCCAGGCGCCCCCAATAGCAAGCCATCGAAGCACAAGCCAGCGAAGCCACGGGATAAGGTTTGACCCGGTCAACCCGGGCGCCCCCAGCGTCCCGGGCACCCCTGTCAAGATCTGATCCCGAGTTTGAAGGGATCAGAAGCTGACCGAGACCGAGGTGGATCAAGTGACACGTGGGGGGGGCGCCCCCGACGTTCCAGGCGCCCCCAGGCCCTATATAAAGGGCCCTCGACCCCAAGGCTCAAGCAACAATTTCATTCAACGCTTCTATGCTCTTCTGCTCCCGCGCTTTGCTCCGGAAACCTCCCGACACGAGACTCAAGAGCTGACGACTTCCTCCCGCTCCGAAAATACCATCTACTCCGGACGTCGGTAAAGAAGAGTCGAATTTTAATTTACTGCACTTATTCTGTAATCAATATTTGTAAACTGCTTTTGCGCCTCATATAGAATTGCCCAAAGTAAACGGTCAACGACCGTGGGCCTTGGAGTAGGAGTCGACCTAGGCTACGAACCAAGTAAAATTACCCGTGTTCATGTGTTGTGTTTTAATTTCCGCTGTGCAATTTCTCTATCCCTAAATTCGAACGTTTTCCGATATTCAACCCCCCCCCTCTATCGGTTCTCTCTATCCAACAGTTAGTACACTGTGTTTATGATCATTCAAGGTTAAAAGATCCAATAAAGGGGAATTGTTGGAGTCATTTTGATGTTTGGCAAAGGGGGAGAAGTGTTGGGTTTAAGTGGGAAACCAAACACGCCTTTGCAAGAAATCCTTGGTCTAGGGGGAGCCTAGGTAAAGGGGGAGCATTGTTGCTCATTTAGTGGCTTAAGGGGGACCTTGGAGAGGTTCTTAAAAAGCCTTTGTAAATCCAATGTAGGGGGAGCCTTGGAGAGGTTTTAAAAAGCCCGTTTTGGTAAAAATTCCTAACTTGGGGAGGTTAGGTGTGGGGATGCCTTATGATAGGATCCATGCATTATTTTTGCTATTTGTTTTCCCTAACTTATACGTATTGCCAAACATCAAAAGGGGGGAGATTGTTGGGGCAATCTATGGTCCAGAGTGACCATGTGTTTTGATGTTTGGCAAAGGGTTTAAGTTAGGTTTACCTTTGTGGTTTGATATGTGTGATTGAGTTTGCAGGACTTGGTGAGTCATACATGGAGGACGCATCCGAGGGACGAGAGCCGAAGGAAGAGGACTCCAAGGGCAAGCCGGAGGACGTGGACTTCAATGGACACACGTGAAGGGTGGCATGGAGGCAAGCCGAGGGCTTACGTGCGCATCCGAGGGACGATAGCCGGTGGAAGATGACTTCAAGGGGCAAGCCAAGGGAGTGTACTTGAAGGCACACGTGAAGGAGGGTCTTCGGAGTGAGGAAGAGTGTTTTTGTAAGCTGGGCAGTCGACTGGGAATAAATCAGTCGACTGCCAACAGAGGACTCCAACTCACAGCAATATCAGTCGACTGATCTAGGACCAGTCGATTGGTAAACCCAATAATCTAGCCGTTGAGATAGCCGTTGGCTTGCTGTTTCGGTGGGATCAGTCGACTGCCCTGGGGGGGCAGTCGACTGACAGCGGCTAGTTCAGCCTTAAGGCTCTATTTAAGGGAGCTTCGTTTTGGTTGAGAGGTTTGACAAAGTGAGCTTGGTTAGAGCTCATTAGTAGTCTTCGTGCTCAGAGGTGTTGTCCGGGATTGTAGCGAGGTTTCTCCACCCACAAGGAGCTACACAAGCTAGCCGGAGGGCATCCGGGGAGTGATCCACCGAAGGATCAAGGGATTGTCCACCTTACGAACAGCTATGAAGTAGGAGCGTCATCTCCGAACCACGTAAAGGTGACGTGTTAGCGTTGTTTAATCTTGTTATTATTGTTTCCACTTGCGCACGCTATCATCGTAGGTAGAAATCGAAGAAAAGCTATTCACCCCCCCCCCTCTAGCTTAACGACACGGTCCTAACAGATTGGACCAAGAACAGGTTACAGATCCATGGTGCAGGTATCACAGAAACAATATGAGTGTAGCCATGTATGGGAGAGAAATGAAGGGATTGATGGAGGAAGTGACTGCAAATGTTGCAAGAAACCTACACAACAAAGACACCAAAGACATTGCCCATTATGTCAAATTACTATATGTGGGATGTGTAGTATGTACTACTACGACAAAAGAACACCAGTAACAACATCTACACCAGAAACCAACCCAAGGTATGACACCTACAACCTTTTGAAAAAACAACAAGAATATATTTAATATTGTAAAACAGAAATAAAAAGGCTCAAGAATGAGATTGAGGCAAAAGACTTGGAAAAGGAAGAATATATCTAAGCTTAAAAGGATGCCCTTAAAATTATCCAAGAAAACCAGCAGTTGATGGAAGAAATTGAAAAATGGACAAGTATAAGGAACTTGAACAAGAAGCCATGGAGATAGATAGACTAAAATTAGAAAAGGCCAAGCTACAAAAGTAAGTTATACATCTCCAGGAAGATAGACGAATAACTGAAGGAGTAAATGTGCTCCTACAAGATGAGATTCAAAGGATACTGTCAGTTAAAAATACAGAAGGAGAAAGCTCATCCCGGAAGGCCAGAAATATGCTCTTTAATCTAAAGGTAAACCAGGAAATCCCTAATATTTTAGTATTTCAAGTTAATGTGATATTAGATACAGGATCAACGTGTTGTATTGATGAGGGCTCGGTACCAGCTGATGCCATATAGGACAACCCATTTGTTGTACATTTTAGTGGGATAACCTCTAAAACTACGGCAAAGAAAAATCTGAAAGGTGGAAAAATGATAATAGGGGAAAATAGCTTCAGAATCCCCTATACATATTCCTTTCCGATGAAGCTAGGAGAAAACATCTAGATGATCATAGGCTGTAACTTCATCCGAACCATGCAAGGGGGAGTAAGAATCGAAGGAAATCAGGTAACATTTTACAAAAACCTGATGAGTATTGAAACACTACCCTTTGTTACTACAGCAGCTTCTATTGAAGAATTAGACCTAGAGGAAGAGGACTTTTTGCAGATAAAGGAATTGGTCTACTATTCAACAGAAGAAACACTAAGGAGCTTCAAGAATAAATTTGGAGGACTAATTAGCAACCTAAAAGCTCAGGGCTACATTGGGGAGGATCCCTTAAAACACTGGAGTATGAATCAGGTTCTCTGCTAACATGACATCAAGAACCCTGACTTCATAATAAAGGATCGCCCACTAAAGCGTCTCACCCTAGCAATGAAGGAGTCATTCACAAAGCACATAAAGGCACTACTAGACCTGGGGGTAATAAGGAAAAGCAAGAGTCGTCACAGAACGATTGCAATATTAGTAAATTTCGGCACCACGATCAACCATAAAACTGGCTAGGAAGAAAAGGGTAAGGAGAGGATGGTATTCAATTATAAGCGGCTAAATGACATTACCAATAAAGATCAGTACAGCCTGCCCGACATCAATACCATCTTAAGAAAGGTCAATGGGAAAAATATCTATTCAAAATTTAATCTAAAATCTAATTTTCACCAGGTAGCTATGCACCCGGAGTCGGTAGAATGGACAACATTTTGGGTCCTTGACGGATTATATGAATGGCTAGTAATGGCATTTAGTCTCAAAAATGCACCTGCAACTTTTCAAAGAAAGATGGATAACTGTTTCTAAGGTACAAAAGATTACATAGCAGCCTATATTGATGATATTTTAGTATTCTTAGATAATGAGGAAGAGCATTAAAGACATTTACGAAAAATGCTAGAAATCTACCAACAACATGGCTTGGTCCTCAACCCTTCAAAATGAAAATCGCAGTTAAGGAAGTTGAATTCCTGGGTGCAACCATAGGAAACACAAGGATAAAGTTGCAGCCACACATAATTAAAAAGGTTGCAGAATTCAAAGATGAAGACTTAATGACCCTTAAAGGGTTAAGATCATGGTTGGGAATTCTAAATTATGCAAGAAATTATATCCCAAACCTTGGAAGGATGCTAGGCCCCCTATACGCCAAGACAAGTTCAACCGGCGAAAGAAGAATGAACCAACAAGACTAGGACCTAATCAAAAGAATTAAACAACAGGTTCAATAGCTTCCTGATTTGGAAGTACCTCCTCCCAACAACTATATTATACTCGAAGTAGATGGCTGCTTGAGTGGGTGGGGACGGGGTATGCAAGTGGAAGGCCACCAAGTACGACCCTAAAGGCAAGGAGAAAGTATATGCATACTCAAGTGGAAAATTCTGTCCAATAAAGTCAACAATCGATGCAGAAATACATGCTGTCATGAAAACAATGGAGGCACTGAAGATCTGTTACTTGGATAAGAAGGAGATCACAATCTAAACTGACTGACAAGCAATCATCAGTTTCTTTAATAAATCTGCAGACAACAAACCATCTAGGGTTAGATGGATGACATTTGTTGACTACATCACCGGAAGTGGTGTTGAAGTATATTTTAGCATATTGATGGAAAAAACAATTAGCTCGCAGATGCCCTATCACGGCTAATCAATGTGTTAATATTTGCAGGATGGCAGGAGGAACGCCTGGAGCAACTCCATCTGGCGTCGGAAACAGTACAGGAGTTGAAGGAGCAACCCAACCCGAAGTTATCAGCATACTGCAGCAGGATGATGAACCAGGTAGCATCCTTGCTGACCAATATAAGGCTCAACTAGAGCTACAAAGGTCCAAACTCACAACAGGGCTCCGCCATGACAAGGAATGGCCCATCGAATTCCAACTCCGAGAAATCCAAAGAGAAGCAGCCCAACGAGCAATCAAAGCCCTTCAGCAATATCGAGAGATCCATGCCTATCGTTTGGACGCATTTCGACAGAGAGCCACTAGGAGCAACTGGTACGGGCATTGGCTTCTAGCTATTAAGCAGCAGGATAAATAGCTAGAAACAACCCTACAACTGGCAAGAGATACCACTAGAAGGATGAATAATTTTGGCATTTATGCAGAAGTGGTGGACCTAGCAACCCGAAAAGTCCAAAACATATATTACTTTAAATCGAGTAAGTCTTTTCTGCTTTATCAAAGTAAATTGGATTGAGCCTCAGGGAGCCATCCAATATCTCTTTATAGGCAGTAGACTTAGTAATCCTAGCGCTATTATTGTCCTTTATAGATAATAGGCCGAGTCAGATACCGCTTTATAGGCAGTAGGCTTAGTAAGCATAGCAATATTATTGTCCTTTAAAGTAATAGGTTGAGTCAGCCTATAACGCATCGGGTACTGTAAAAGAAAAGAGATAAGGATGATGATGGGGCTCAATGAGCACCCGATCCTTTTCCCCCTTTTTTCTATAAAACCCGACTGCTATGAGCTCTTGTAGATCATTCAGACGACCTCTGAGATTTACCTGAGCAGAGTCTTCGAGTCCTGTAAGTTCTCTTGTAAATTCTTATTTTCTAAATCAACTCTATGCATTTTCTAGATCTTGGCACCTATCTTGGTTTGGGATTTAGAACTTTAGAACCTACCACGCATCTATCTATAGGACAAAACTATTTGACTTTGGGACTTACCCAACAAATCCTGTTTAAAGATATTCACACATAGTGACTAAGGTAAGTTCAGATTATCTGTGAACTTTTCTTTTCCTTGTCCTGTTATACTTGCTTTTGACTAATTTCTCCCAAATTCTCCTTATTGTTTGCTTTGATTGGGATGATTTGCATGAGATGGTAACTGCTGCTTGCTATACCCCTGATGGACTGGTATCAAATATTAATGGTCTTCAATTTTCTTTCTTGTTTCCAATGAATTCGCATTAATATGCAATGTTTAATATTTTGAATTCTTAAAGGGTGCTCTTGTTGGTTCACACAAGGGAAGTTGCCACCTATATGACACATCTGGTATGTAGCACTCAAACTTATTATTGTCCTATGTATTTGTTTTCAATGCTTTATTGCTTATATGACATCGATACTTTTCTTTTTTAGATAATAAGCTTCTCTAGAAAAGTCAGATATAACAAGAGAAAAAGATCCATGCACAAAAAAATTACTGGCTTCCAGGTACACTCATTAATTATGGTTCTTTTGCTTTGAAAATATATATGACTCTCTGTCTATTTAAGTGCCACTTTAAATGGTTGTTAAGTTTTGATGACCAGCATTGTTAACAGTTTGCTCCTGGGAGTAACTCAAGGATATTGATCACATCGGCAATTTCACGAGTCCGGATAGTTGATGGCAATGATCTAATCTACAAGCTTAGAGGTAGAAATCTTCCTTTTTGTAAAAGTCAACAACTTTGATATTGAGTAGTAAAAAGAGCTCAACAAGTACTGGAATTAAAACTTCTGAGTATGCTTCAAATGCGAAATCATTTTTCCTTTTGGATTCTAGATTGGCTTGAAACTATAGCATGATAGGTTTCCCTGGTTACCTATTGGCTTCATGTTATATATTTTACATTAATCTCAAATAATTTAGTAACTAACTAATTTGGCTTTAAGTTTACTAGTACAACTTGAAAAATGTAAAAGAACATGCCTTTAGCATAAGACCAAATCTAGTTCCTTAGTAACCTATCGGTCAGAGAATATTTTTTATAGTATAAGCACCTGGCTGGGCTCTACTTTATCTAAGTCATGCTCCATTATTCTTTCATTTAATCACTTAGCCATTGGCATCTGTTTCGATGTAGTTCTAGTCATTCATCCACTTTGACTTTTGTTATTTCATGTATTACAGATTTGTAGAGACAAATATCAGAAAGTTAAAGAAGCTCAAGAAGTAGTTCGAAAATCAGAGGAACTTGACATAAGGAATACTACTACCTTGAGAATGCATGCTTGTTAGAGCTAAATTGTTTGCTTATCCAAGAATAATTAAAAGAATTTTTTTTTGAAAATATGAAAGAAGCTTGTTGATTAACGTATGCTCTCATCCTATAGACAGTGTTGCACAAATTGTATCTCAGGATGATGCTCTCTTTTAACGTTTTAACATTGCAAATTAATTGTGAAAGAGGAATTCCATTTCGATTGCAGTTACTATATATTATCTACATGATACTTTAGCTACATGAAGACAAAAAAATTATCAAAGGTTTTGTATCCAGATTAAATTTCTGTCATAATTTGCTTAATTTGTAATTAACCAACATTAATTGTCATATGTAGATGTATATCACTGGCAACTGGGGTGACAGAAGGCACAATAAAGAATGCATACACATATTTTTATCCTTATGCTTCTAGGATCATTCCCGCCTACTTTGCCAAGGAAGTACTAGATTAAAATAACTTTTGCAGACCATAAGTAAGGATATACTCTTGTTTCTCTTTTTTCTTTGTTGACCATAAGTATTTTTTTCAAGAAAGATGATTGCTACTAAGTAATAGAGATAACACCATTATCACAACTATGAGTTAGACAACCGAATACTTATCATTTGTATTCTTGTTTATGTCTCTTAATAACCTGAATTGAAGTTCTAATTGTTTATGTTAAAGAGATTTTAATTAGCATGCAAAAGGAAGAGTACCATTGTTTTTTTAGAATCAATGTATAACTTGAAATGTTGCATGACAAGGGTAGCCTAGAGATCTAATTCCTTCATTCCTCTTAAATTTCTTAAAGGACTGGTCATTTTCTTTTATCTTAGTTTTTTTAGTTAACTTCTTGTTGAAACTTTTTTTTAGTTGTCTTTTATTGATTATTTGTGGACTTATTTGTTTTCCTTTTCTTTGATGGAAAATGCAAGTTTTGAGGGATTTCTTGCAATGTTTCTCTGCACTAGCCATGACCACAATTAATTCACTGACTTCCACAGTTTTTGACACTACTGCAACTCAAGGACACGTTGATCCAGTAGAAATATATGAAGTTTTTTTGCTAATTAGCTGTGCACAACAAGCTAATTTCTTCTTTAATTTTAGGTGAGGAAGGAACAATTGGGAGACAGAATAATTGCACTTCATCAATTGTTTTCCCTTGTCGGAATGTATTGGATACTTTCCTTTCCTATGTATTTTTTTAGTCTAACTCTCCTTGCTCATGAAATTTGGGCTCTCACACTGTTGGTTTTGATGAATTTTACAGACTGATACAACCTCTGTGTTGCAAGAAGCAATTGATTACATCATGTTCTTACAAAGTCAAATTGAAGTATAGGTCATCTCTCTCTCTCTTTCAAAAAAAAAAAACAACAAAGGACACCTAAAAAAAATTGAAATATTCTTTGTATTCTTCAGCAACTCTTCTCACTACGCTTGCCCATCCTTTGTATATTCTATGTAGGCTCTGACCACACTGTACTTGAGCAGCACTTCAGGAAACATGAAGCAACCTCCCACTGTGAGTATTATTTCACTCTCAATCCTCATTCTCACCGATCGAGAAGATGTTCATATGTATTAATTAGCTAGTTGTTTTTTCACTGTTGAGGATTTGAGTAGAGGACGTTGCCTCATGTCGCTCTCCTTCATCTTGCACGTAGGAAGAGATTTCGAGGGCAGCTATATGGGGAGTATTTGACTTACATATGCATGCTGCTAGAAATTGATACAAGTATTGCAATATATATTTGTTAGATCATTTTAAAATGGGACGATATATATTTGTAGACAATGATTTATTATATTTATATAATATGTTTGAGATAATGGTTAATTGTTTTCTAGTGTTGAGAAATAACAACGGTTAAAATGATAATATTTCAAAACAAACGAAAACACTTAAAAATTGTTGTAAAAGACCCAAAAAATCATGATAAATCGATGCATTGAGAAAAATAGGATGCTCAAAATAACAGTTATAATCCATTGTCTTTGCATTTGAAATACAACAGTTAAAAATCATTGTTAAAGACTCAAAAAAATTATTATAAATCGTTACGTTGAGAAAGATAGAGGCGCTCAAAGACAACAGTTAAAATCGTTGTCTTTTTTGTTGAAACATAACAGTTAAAAACTGTTGTTGTTTTCACAAAAAATTGTTGTCTTTTAACTCGAAACACAATTGTTCAACTTGATTTACAACAGTGAAAAAACATTGTAAATCAGATGCAAAGACAACGGTTATAAAATCGTTGTTTTTGACCGATTCCACCTTTCTCAATGGGTTGATTTATAATAAATTTTTAGGGGGTTTTATAATAGTTTTTCACCATTGTTAAAGTCTTTTTTTGGTGTAGTGTACGTATATGATTAATGATAAAGTCCTATGGATTGATTGATCTAAAAATAATCCTTGATCAGATAAATATCTAGAGGGGATATAAGTATCTAGATCAACGCTGAGTATGACTAGGTCGAGAGAGACTGAGGGATGGATATCCAAGTTATACTTGGGGTGCCTTGAGTTTAGAGGTACACTGAGCACGACCCATTTAAGAGGAGACCACATATTACTTTGACATGAGACCTTCATTTATTCTATGTGTGAAGTTATATACTTTGACATCGTTAAAAGTAATCATTAATCGGATTATGATTAATACGATAGTTGGATGTATGATAAAGTGTAGAAAGAATAGTGTTGAGTCAATAGAGGATTCAACAATCTCTTGGATTAGGGAGTTAACATCCTGGCTGCTTAATAGAGATATTAGTGACTCAAAATCCATAGCTATGGAGGAATAATTTATCATTCAAGATGAGTCTATTATTTCTTCAAAATCAAGTAAAACAATTAAATTGATGATGATGTATATTGCACCGAATTATTTGGGATATAGGGTAGAGATGAAGAGATTGATTACACAATAATCGGTTCGTGATGATTTATAAGTTATGATTATTATTCTATCACGTTAGATGACTAAAAACTATTGCTAGATGGTTACCTTAGTCTGCTTATGAATTTGCATTGCCTTCGCATATAGAACCTAGAGGGTCGCACACATAACACCTAGACATGAACAACATCTATAATTGATTATTTTAGTGGATACTAAAATTAATCAATTTATTATTTCTAAGAATTAATTGGATTATTAATTGGTTCTGAAATATTGGAAGCTTGAATGGATCAAAGATCAAATATGGATTTATTTGATCCAAAGATGAGATCATTTAAATAGCCACAATCACAATTATGAGGATTAATGGAGAATTTGAAGAGTCATCCATAAAGGCTATAAATAGCTAGCCTTGGAAGGTTTGACTAAAGCTCTCTCGATATACCTCTCTCTCTCAGCTGATGACAATGCTCTCCACCTCTCCCTTAAGTCTTGTGATGAAATCTCTCCTCTTCTCTCTCAGATTCATAGTACTTCTAAAAGATTTTGTCGATCCAAGTAGCTAGCACCTAACAATCATATCTAGTTCGTGATCTAGTACACCTGAATATCGCTAGAGGAGTCACATGTGGAGCTCTCATTTGTCGGTATTGTTCACAAGGAATCAAGGATTACGAGATATATTTTTGTTTTATGCTATTTTTCATGCTATCTTGTTTAAAGATTATATGTATCACGAAGAGATCCATGATTTAAAGGCAAAATCTAATTTTAATATATATATTCCGCTGCGCTCCAAACCCAACAGTGGTATCAGAGCAATTTGTTGTTGGAACATATAGTGTGAAACCTCTTCTTCAATTTTTTTTAAAGATCAGTGCTTCGAGAGATTTCAAAGAAATTTTAACATTTCAAGATAGAAATGAAGTTTATGAATTTTGTTTGTCAAACCCATAGAAACATATATGTTATAATTTAGATATAAATTCCTTATGACATAATTATGTTAACATGTTAAAATCTCTAAGACTTATGTATCTTAAAGATGTTATCGAGGATTATTTTGAATAATAAACCAAGGATCAAGATACAAATAAAACATTATTACTTCAAGATTAATAGAGATAAATCTCATAATGAGATCGTGTGGATGCATAAGAAGTTAATTAACAATGAGACATTTTAATAATTATAAAATCCCTTAAATATATTAAGTCAAGATTTGATAAAAGTCCTCCATTAATAACTATGATGATAGTTAGAGTTTTTACTTAAGTCAATATAGTTCAGTCGTGGGCTTGTGTCAAAACATCTATAATTTATTATAATTATTAGTGGGTCGACTTAATTTAAATTTGTTAACTTGTTTAGCTCAGCAAGGTCAATTAATTTGAGATGTAAGAGTTGAGAATATAAGACTCGATAAGAATATATCAAAAGTCACATGGACTTGTGATTGACAAGTTAAGGCCTACTTGATGAATATAGCATGTAGGTATAATGTTGGTGCAAAATGCATCAATGATGAACAGTCATCTTCTAGGGTTTCGATGTTTAACAATATACTTAAGTTAGTAACAATATATGTTAGACAAGGTAAGGGTTGGTCAAAGTGATCAAGGGTTAAACCAAACAGGACCTTATGTTTGGTAGGGTAAACCCATGTTTGATCAGTTTGACAAAGGGTTAAGCCAAACAGGATTTGATGTTTGGCAAAATAAATACAACCCAGGGTTGGTCAGTTTGACCAAGGGATTAAACCACACCAGACTTGAGGTGTGAGATAATATTTATCTGAAAGTTGGAGGAAGTCTAGTCAGGATCAAGATGACTAGCAAAGAAGTGATTAAGTTGGAAGAAACCCTAGTGAGTGAAGCTATGTCAAAGAAACCCTGGTGAGTGAAGCCGGGTCCTAGCAAGGAAAGCTAGGTGAACTAAATCCTGGTGAGTGAAGCTGGGTCCTAGTGAGTGAAGCTAGGTGGACTAAGTCCTGGTGAGTGAAGCTAGGCACGAAGTCTTGGTCCGGGGGACTGAGCACTAAGTCCTAGTTGGGGATCGAGCAACGAAGTCTTTACTGTTGGAAACGGATGGCTAGAGAGGGGGGGGGGTGAATCTAGTTGGACACAAAACTTTTGAACTTTTCAAATCTATTCTGCACTTCAGAGTTAGGCAGCGGAAGCAAATGCAGAAACAGAAAACTAAAAACAACAACCCAAAGCAAAGGAAAGCAAACCGACGCTAACACCTCGATATACAAGGTTCGGGGATAACTTGCCCCTACTCCTTGGCGTGCCCGTAAGGTGGGCGATCCCTTGATCGTCGGCAGATCAAGCCCGGTGAGCACCGGATAAGATAGAGCCTCATTCTCGGTGAAGAAACCTCTCCACAGATCTCACGGATGATGGAACTTGAGTACAGGAGATCACACAAGAAGGAACACTCACAAAGCTCTCACAGGAATGCAACAAGATCGCTCAAGCATAAAGCAACAGAGAGCACGAACATAGCCCAGCCAAACTTCCCAAGTTTCTGTCTTGTTCGCCCCCGCTCCTCTGCATCCAGCTTTGTCTCTTAAGCTCCGGCTCAACGTCGCCAGCTCCATCAGCACCACTGACTCACACCCTGACCCACTGACCTCTCTGAGCACTCAGTCCACTGGACACTCCTCCAGCTGAGCCTCCGTCAGTTGCCAGCCGCGCCTTCGTCAGTTGCCAGTTGCACCAGACGCCGTTGAGACCTGAAAACACAATAGATCCAAACCTGCTCCAAGGAAAGCCTCCCATTGACCCTCCTTGAGTGTTTGAATCCTCCCCTGTCACCTGCAGCTTAATCAGACTGTTAGAGCAGTAAATCACACAGTAAATCAAATATCAGAAGCAAACAGCAGCGAATCGGATACGATCAGACGCTCTGACCGCGTCTAACAGTGCAATTTGAATTAAAGTGATCGGTCACCGGACCGATCCAGGGCTTGTGTGTCGGTCACCAGACCGATCCACTGCTAAGCTGGGATTCCCAGCTCTCGCGGCTATACACGCCTGATCGGTCATCCGACCGATCAGAGTGAAGCCTGATCGGTCACCAGACCGATCAGAGTGAAGCCTGATCGGTCACTCAGACCGATCAGGACAGATGAACAGTAATTTTTTAATCAGATCCTAAGTCCCTGATCGGTCACCAGACCGATCTAGGGTCTGATCCGCAAGGGAACTCACTCACTATCTGCTCCCTGATCGGTCACCAGACCGATCAGGGGCAAGGCAGCAAGGAAGCAACCTGCTCCCTGATCGGTCACCGGACCGATCAGGAGCCACACAGTAGGTTCCTAACCTCACTGTGCGCTCCCTGATCGGTCACCAGTCCGATCAGACATCGCTGGATCGGTCACCAGACCGATCCACGAAGGAGTAGCGTGCCAATGTCCCTGATTGATCACCAGACCGATCCAGGGAGTCAAACCTAGCCCTCCAAGCTAGGGTTTCATCCACCTTAGCCCTCCAAGCTAAGGATTTTTCCATCTAACTCTCCAAGTTGGGAATTTGCACCTAACCCTCCAAGTTAGGACTTTTCACCTAGCCCTCCAAGCTAGGACTTTTCACCTAGCCCTCCAAGCTAGGACTTTTCACCCAACCCTTCCGAGTTAGAACATCATCCAATCTAGCCCTCCAAGCTAGGCACCTGACCCTCCAAGCCAGGACTTTTTCACCTAATCCTCCAAGATAGGAATTTGCACCTAACCCTCCAAGTTAGGACTTTTCACCTAGCCCTCCAAGCTAGGACTTTTCACCTATCCCTCCAAGCTAGGAGTTTTCACCCACCTCTTCCGAATTAGGACTTTTCAACACCTGGCTTCACTCACCAGGATCCGGCTTCACTCACCGAGATTTCCAACACCTGGCTTCACTCACCAGGACCCGGCTTCACTCACTAGGATTTCCAACACCTGGCTTCACTCACCAGGACCCAGCTTCACTCACCGGGATTTCATCTAACCTGGCTTCACTCACCAGGACCCAGCTTCACTCACCGGGATTTCATCTAACCTGGCTTCACTAACCAGGACCCCGCTTCACTCACCGAGATTTCAACCTAGCTTCACTCACTAGGATTTCCATCACCTGGCTTCACTCACCAGGACCCGGCTTCACTCACCGGGATTTCCATCACCTGGCTTCACTCACCAGGACCTGGCTTCACTCACTGGGATTTCAACCTAGCTCCACAAGCTAGGACCTGGCTTCACTCACCAGGGTTTCATGCCCAGTCCCCGACCAGGACTTTAACCTAAATTCGCTCAACCAAACTTAAATCATTGTCAAACACCAAAACAAACCGGGCCAGACTACATCAACAATCTCCCCCTTTTTGTTGTTTGACAACCTGATTTAAGTTTAGGTATCAATCAATTGAAGTCCGTTCAATTCTTATAAGGGAATCATGATCCTCCCCCTATAATAACCATAAAATTAATCAGCCATTTTCTCCCCCTTTGTCAAACATCGAAAAGGGTATGGTTATTAAGTTTTAAACATACCTCCCCCTCAAACACGGGTCTTTCCCCAAACCCAAAATAATCAAAGTTAAGTTTTGAATTGCACATGAAAACATATACAGAATAATATTATGGTCAAGCATGTATATGTTTCATATGGCAAGTAAGTCAAAGGATGATTCTGAAATTGCATATGAGAGGCACATACCATATGTATCATGGCAACAATGTATATGCATCATATGACAACAATTATCGCAGTTCCATCAGACTGATGATCGATACAGAAAAATTTCTGATTTATCTATGAACGATCAATTTTCAAAAAAATTTCTATAATTCTGATTCGTTCAAGATCGGACTGCATTAACACTTGGACTTCCATGTGAAGACATATACAGAAGTATATCATGGTCAAATACGTATATGCTTCATAGGACGAGTAAGGAATGCAACTGTATCTGAAACATAGTCCTGATTGGTCTCCGTGACCAACCAGGTTCGTTGATTACTTGATACAGAAATATTTCTTATTAGTCTGAGGAGCGATCAAATTTCAGAAAAATTCCTGAAACTCTGATACATTCCTGATCAGACTGCATTGACAATTTGCATTCCACAATAGGGGTATAGACTCTATTAATATTCGACATTTCAGAAACATTTCTGAAACACGACATCAAGAACAAGAGTCATGGCTCAACAAACCCTTTCTTATGAATTTGAACATTCCAACATAGGTTTGTATCAAATCACTATTAAGTACCAGGTTTGTACCACTTGAACAAATTTGTGCTCCCTTAGTACCAGGTTTGTACTAATGGGTGATCAAGTATGTTTCAATTGTAATCGGATTGTATCATGTTTGTTTGTATCAGTATGATCATTAAACTAATACAATTCGACGAGAAGTGATTGGTCTGAGAAATTTTTGGATCATTTTGGAACGATCTGGGGGTTCCTTGATCATAGTTGATCTGATCGGTCACCAGACCGATCAGGGTGAGTCCTGATCGGTCGGTGGACCGATCAGGTTTGATACAGAATGTTTTCTGAAACTGATCAGTTTCAGAAATAGATTTGGTTCAACCCTTAACCATTCCCAAACCCTAATTCAATTAGTTTCAATCCATTTGTTCTTAATCATGGGGTTCCTTAACCGAAAAGTACGTTTTCATATCAAAGAATTTCTATGGATTAAAACAAACAATCAAAAAATAGATTTGTATCAAAACATCATCAATATGTTCTAAGTATGATCATGTTTATTCCAAGGAGTTTTGATAATCCAATCTACACTTAAGTACTGATACCTTAGTGATCCAATTAATATTAGGCATATGAATGACATTGGATTTGATATCAGTAAAGTGGAAAAAGCAAACCGGTCATGGAACTTGAGTATTGACTTTTGAACCATCATAAAATATCTGAGCATGCTGTTTTTAACCACAATTTTCATGCCATAGATAAATGTTAATAACACATACAGTTAAATCAGGGCATGCTCAACTAGATTCATCTCCAAGATATTAGGAAAAACTTAAGCCTAAACCTTAGACTCATGTTCTTTGTTTGGTGCTGCCTTATTATCATAAATTATGCACGATCCTTGTCCTTTAGCATGCATTCATGTTGTATAACATATACAAGAAAATGGACTCCTTGGACTTGAGATAAGGCATTTGATCAGTTTGTATGCTTGTTGAATGTTTATAACATGTCTCTAAATTTTGATCAATTTTGATAGTTCATGGATTGAATTGGAAAATTCATAGTTCTAAGTGTGTATCAAGTTTATGGTTCCAATCAAGTTTGTGTCAAAATGAAACATAGTATAATATTGACAGGAAACAATTCATGCTCCTCTGATCACAATGAATTCATCATCATAAATTTGTACTTTACTAATAAGAATATTTACAAACATGTATCTATTTAACTATGGATCACAAAAATCATGAAGTTGTCTAAATTTATGAAATGTAGGTAATCCCAAAGAAAAACCTAATTTTAGACCTCTTGTTGTGGTGGATGACAATTCATCTCAATTCATGGGTTTGGAGCACCCAATATCAACCACCCATGTTGATAGATGCTCCCCTCAATCAAAGCTACACAATTCGAAATATGGAGGTTTTAGGTACCCAAATTTTGGGACCTAATGCTTCAATAATGAAGGACTTAGGCACCCATGCCTTAGTCATTTTCTTTCTAGCCTTTTGAACCCTAGAATCATTTGATGATCTAAATTGGGTTCTTGACATTAATGATACAAAGGTTGGTTCCTTAGGTCGGTAACCTATATCGGCCTTATTGTAAACCGCCCTTTGGAAATTGAGTATCATGTCTAAGGTTTTGGAACTAGATGAGAATTTCTCAAGAACATTCTTGAGATTTTCAACTTTGCTCTTTAAGTCCTTATTGTCATTCTCAAGGGTCTTAACATGCAAGTCATCAATTACCTCATCCTTAGAGGTTTTTAAATGTTCTACTTCCAATTTCAATGACTTAACCTTATTCTTTGATTTCTTTAACAATTTGGTTAAGCATGCTATCGTCCTATAGCATTTATCTAATTCTGGAGAGATTACCTCTTCATCATTCGAAGATGATGAAGGCGTGGTTGAGGAGCTTGATTCGTTATCACTTTCCTCCTTTGAGTCTTCTAAGGCCACTAGAGTCACGTGACAGTGAGTCCTCTCCTCCATTTTCTTCATTTTGTCACCTGCCACTAAAGCAATACCTTTCTCTTTGGGACATTGGTTAGAGATCTCATGTAGTTCCATTTCACAAAATAGATCTTCTAACTTGATAATTGAAAGATCCTTAGACACCTTGTAGGCATCCACCATGAATGACCACAAGACATTCCTAGGAAATGATTTAAGGACATACCTCACTAGGTCTCGGTTTTCTACCTTTTCATCAATGGAGTGGAGACCATTCAATACTTCTTTGAAACGACAATGAAGCATACTTACAGTTTTATTTTCTCCCATTGTCAAGTTCTGGAGTTGGCTGAGAAGGAGGTCCTTCTTGGCAGTCCGGGTGTCTTGAGTTCCTTCATGGAGCTCAATGACTTTGTTCCAAAGGTCTCTGGCAGAGGTGAAGGGACCAATCTTGATCAATTGCTCTTTGGTCATCCCACATTGTAAGGTGACCACAGCATTGGCATTTGCTTCCCCCTTCCAGATTTGCTCAGATGACCACATGGAGAAAACTAGATCTTTTCCCTCAATATCCTTTGGAGGAGAGAAACCCTCCTTGACAGCGAACCATAAGCTAAGCATGGATGCGGGTACTGTTGGGACCGGATTTGCTTCCCCCTTCCGGATTTGCTTCCCCCTTCCAGCTCTGATACCACTGTTGGGACCGGGTGCATGTTGACATGGATGCGGGTTCGTAATTTTAAAATTAATTACGTGCAGCGGAAGGTTTAGCATAAATAATTTCTCAAATTATTTAACCACACATCTAAGCATGCAACTTTATCTTGTGTAGACATGATCATATATTTAAAATTTTACAGAAACGTAAACTAATTTACGTATTACTTCGCGTAACTCGAAGGAAGGGACGAGATCCAACCGTAAGCGTCCCTCGGAAGCTCCGCCTCTATTCGCGTCCACGCCGAGTATCTTCAGGATGACTTCGCAAAGCCACGAGTTTCGTGTTCTCGAGAACTACTAGATTCTCCGAGAACGCGACAAGAAAACCAAGAGAGAAGTAATCACATCGGAACAACTCACTACCAAGGTTGGCCGAAATCTCAATTCCGGCGAGAAGGCGGAAGATGACTTGCGCCCAATCCCAAGGTGATAATGGCCGGAGAGGAAGATCGTCCCAACTGAAGAACTTTGTCGCCTCGGTGCTTCTCCTTGTGCTCACAGCAAGAAGAAGGGAGAAGAGCCTTGTGGCCGGCCAAGAGAAAGAAGGGAGGAGAGGGAGAGAGCCCAGGCAAGAATACTTCGATTGATTTTCAAGCCTTGCCTTGTGTCCTTTATATAGTGGCCTCTCAACCGCCAAGTCTCCTTTTTCTTATGGAATAAAATTTCTATGACTTATTCCATCATGCCAAGTTTTATCATTTTTAATTCATGATAAAAATCAACCAAGTCTCTTTTTTCTTATGGAATAAATTTTCTTATCATGGTAAATCAATCCATGATTGATTTTATAAAATAAAATAAACCAATCCATGGTTCATTTTAATTTCCATGAAAAATAAACCAAACCTTGGTTTATTATATAAAAATTTATATCATCCATAATTTTATAAAACAAACCACACAATTGGTTTATTTTATAAATTGAACCAAAAACTTGGTTCTCTCCCTTTGTTGTGGCTGGCCAAGCAAAGAGTGTGGAGACCCTCTTTGGCCGGCCCATCCAAGCCACGCCCCAATGAATTAAACTCATTTAATTCATCAATTAAGTCTTCAAAAGACTTAGTCATTTTACGCTTCCGATGCGTCTCTGATAAATTCAGATTCGACTTATCGTTTGGCTCAACCAAACCTAATCTCTCTTGATTGGAAAATCCAATTTTTAACTCGTTTTAAATCCCTCGGATTACTCGTAGTGCGTGTGACTAAATAGGCTTTCGATTTATGTTGGCCGTCTATAATTAACCAATTATAGAACGATCATGTGTGGCACCTAGTAGTATATCATGATCCCTAATTAATCGAAAGATCAACGGTTGACCTCAGAAACTATTCTGAAACCCTTCAGCAGCTATAATGAATCATGCCCCATTCCCTTCACCATCTTATACCCACTTGGTTCAGGAAATGGTCTATGTGTGTCAGTCCCCACTAGGCTGACTACGTCACACCTAGCCCAAGTAACGTTTTCTCGTCCTACGGATTCTAATTACTCTCATGTATTTAAGAGATTCATACTTTGAACATGTCATGCTCTGGCTAGAGGCTTCGAGTAACAATCCGCCGATAGGCCTTGGGTATACATCTCCTCGGAAGGAGTGGTGAATCCTTTGTAGGCTGTTCAAACATCTTTAGGCACTTCGTCTTATACCCAATCATCCTAGGTCCACACCTCCTTGGAGATGCTTGCTTAAGATGTCAAAATATAAGTCTCCATTACCAAGATGACTTGAACACCGCAAGTCAAAGGAACATCGCACTTAAGCTGCAGTAAAAACTTCATTGACATATCTATATATAGACTACCATATGAAGTTTTACAGCCAGTCACTCCAATGAACTAGTTTCCTTAACTAGCATTCATGTTTATCTCCGGACATCCCAATGTCACCAGCCAGTGAGAATCAGCTGATTAGAGAATAACCCATGCTAGTCTCAACAGAATTGATAGTATCCGTATTTATCAATTCATCTACTAGGGACAATTTTCATACTTCACAATTGCACATGTAGAGATAATCACTAGTTGTGAATTCATCACAAATCTCTCATGCTGTGAATTGTATTGCGGACATTCAGTAAATGAGTTTAAGATCGCAATCAAATACATAAACATGTATACTCAAATAGTGAATATTCATTTATTAAAATAAATGATTACAATCATAAGGCGATTGCCTTAGGATACTTTTCTCATATCACTAACAAACTCCCACTTGGCCTAATGCCAATCGCTATGGTATCCAATACCACAGGCTCTAACATGACCCTCAAACTTGCTTTGAGGCAAGGCCTTAGTTAAAGGATCCGCTAAATTCCTTTCAATGGGAATTTTCTCAATTTGTATATCATTCCTACTTATAATCTCTCTGATCAGATGATAGCGACGAAGCACATGTTTGGATCGCTGATGAGACCTTGGTTCCTTCGCTTGTGCAATAGCTCCATTGTTGTCGCAATAAACCGGTATTGCTTCATCAATGGTTGGAACCACATCAAGTTCTGAGACAATCTTCTTAATCCAGACTGCTTCCTTTGCTACTTCCGAAGCTGCAATATATATTCCGCTTCCGTGGTAGAATCCGCTACGGTGTCTTGCTTGGAACTCTTCCAACTTATTGCACCTCCATTCAAAATAAATACGTATCCGGACTGAGATTTGGATTCATCCTTATCTGTCTGGAAACTGGCATCTGTTTACCCACGTATTATCATATCACCTTCTCCATATATTAGGAACACATCCTTAGTTCTTCTCAAGTACTTGAGGATTGCCTTGACAGCCGCCCAATGATCCATTCCTGGATCAGACTGGTATCTGCTTGTGACGCTCAGAGCATACGATACATCGGGCCTAGTACATAACGTAGCATACATGATAGATCCTATCGCGGATGCATAAGGAATCTTATTCATGCAAATCCTCTCGTCTTCTATGCGCGGACACATAGACTTCGAAAGGTTGATCCCATGCCTGATGGGAAGGTAATCTTTCTTGGATTCCAACATGCTAAACCTTTCTAGCACTCGGTCTATATATGTAGACTGCAAAAGACCAAACAACTGTTTTGATCTATCTCTATAGATTCTAATCCCAAGGATATAGGTTGCTTCTCCCAGGTCTTTCATGGAGAATGTTTTCGACAACCAAATTTTAACTGACTTTAAGACTGATATATCGTTTCCTATAAGTAATATGTCATCGACATATAACACCAGGAATACGACTTCACTCCCACTAACCTTCTTGTACACACAAGGTTCGTCAGGATTTTGTTATAAATCAAACTCTTTGATTGTCTCATCAAAACGGATGTTCCAGCTCCTGGATGCTTGCTTTAGTCCATATGTGGATCGTCGAAGCTTGCATACTTTAGTTTTATTGACCGATGTGAAACCTTCAGCTTGTATCATGTATACAACCTCAAGCAGGTTTCCATTAAGGAAAGTTGTTTTCACATCCATTTTCCATATCTCATAATCAAAATGAGCTGCAATGGCCAGGAGCATCCGAATGGATTTAAGCATAGCTACTGGCGAATAGGTTTCGTCATAATCAATTCTTTATTTCTGATGATATCCTTTTGCCACTAATCTAGCCTTAAAGGTAACAACATTACCTTCCATGTCGGTTTTCTTCTTGAAAACCCACATGCACCCTATGAGTTTAATCCCTTCAGGTGGGTTAACCAAGTCCCATACTTGATTTTTGTACATGGAATCCTTTTCCGACTTCATGGCTTCAAGCCATTTATCCCTTTCTGAATTTTTCAGAACATCTTCATAACTGATAGGTTCGTCATCGTTAATGAGTAACACGTCGTTCGATTCACTTATGAAAAATCCATATCTCTCTGGAATATTGCGTGTCCTATCAGACCTACGAAGAAGTGGTGTTGTTTTAGGTTCAACTGATAGCTCATCATTATGAGTTATTGGTTGTGGGTCTAGACTAGGTGTCTCTATAATGTCTATTGGAGTTTCTTGAACTTCTTCAAGTTCAATGCTACTCCCACTGTTTTCTTGTAAAAGAAATTCTTTTTCTAGAAATACAGCATGCCTTGAAACAAACACCTTTTGTTCCAAGGGATGATAGAATTGGTAACCCTTCGTTTCCTTAGGGTATCCAATAAATAGACATTTATCAGACTTAGCATCCAATTTGTCTGATACAGTCCGCTTTACATAAGCAGGACAACCCCATATCTTTAGGTGAGATAAATGAGGTTTCTTACTATTCCATGTCTCATATGGAGTAGTAGAGACTACCTTGGTCGGGACTCTGTTTAGCAAGTAAACAGCTGTCTTAAGCGCATAGCCCCAAAAGGATTTTGGAAGAGTTGCATGATTCATCATAGATCTAACCATGTCCATCAAGGTTCGGTTACACCTCTCAGATACACCATTATGCTATGGTGTATATGGCGGAGTCCATTGAGACAATATCCCATTGTCTCTAAGATAATCTTGAAACTCTTGACTTAAGTATTCACCACCTCGATTGGATCGAAGTAACTTAATACTTTTGCCAAGCTGTTTCTCTACTTCACTTCTGAACTCTTTGAATTTCTCAAAAGCTTTAGATTTGTGTTTCATTAAGAACACATACCCAAATCGTGACTGATCATCGATAAAGGTAATGAAGTAGCTATAGCCTCCTTGTGCAAGAGTTGATATTGGTCCATATACATCAGTATGTATTAGACCAAGAAATTCTCCCACTGGTCTACCTTTTTCGGAAAAGGATAATTTGGTCATCTTGCCTTTTAAGCATGATTCACATGTATCAAATGAACCAGGTTCAAATGATTCCAGAATTCCACATCAGTGTAATTTGGTCATGCGTTTCTTGCTTACATGGCCAAGACGACAATGCCACGTATAGGAGTCTATTTGATTATCTATTCGAGCACGTTTGTTGCTAACTTTGATATTGAAAACGTCACCGGATAAATCTAACGTGTAGATACCATTGCATAAAGTTCCGGTCCCATAAAGAACACCATTTAAAGTTATGTAACAACAATTGTTACTAAAAGTCAAATGGTAACCCTTTTCATTCAAGCATGAAATAGCTACAATGTTCTTTATTAACGAAGGAATAAAATAACAATTATCCAATTCTAAGACAAGTCCAGTATGGAGCTTTAGCAAATATGTTCCGATGGCAATAGCAGCAATCTTTGCTCCATTTCCAACTCGCAAATTCGCTTCTCCCTTGACGAGTCTTCTTCTATTCCTTAGCCCCTGTATGTCATTACATATATGTGAGCTACACCCAATATCAAGTACCTAGGTGTACGAGGAAATAGAGTGACATTCAATAATGAAGATGCCTGAAGAGGATGGGGCATCGAATGCCTTCTTCTTCAAGGACTCAAGATAAACCTTGCAGTTTCTTCGCCAGTGGCCCTCCTTGCCGCAGTGATGGCAAGTGCCTTTTGATGCATTTTCAATCCTTTTGGCCTTAGTTAACTTATTGGTGTCCAAAATGGAACGCAAATTCAGAGAAGACATGATCAGGTGATTATCCTAGAAATACAAATTGAGGTTATGTGATGAGAATGATAAAGAATGCATCAATATAGATTAATTAAATTCTATTTATTTTTCGAATTGAATAACCCTTTTTATCAATTCGGGAGATCGTAGGAACATCTCCAAATAGGTTGATATCCAACCATAGATAAAAACAACCATGGCTAGAGTCCATCAAGTTATTCTTAGCTATGAAGGTAGGTAATTATACCGATTACATATTATACATATGTAACTATAATATTATGCTATCAACTAATTGAATGTTTGCATAAATCATTGGGTTGTTAACTCATTAACAAGTATACAACAATACACATAGCACCCAACTGCACCTCTCTTTACATTGACCTTGGCTGTGGCACAACAAATCGATGCTCCAAGCTTAAGGCTGACCCATTAATCAAGAAATAGTTTTAATATGGTTGGAGCTCATTCAACCGTTTAGTCAGGCTTGGATGTGTCCAACAACCAAAACTAAGGATTGACCTCTGACTCCAACTATATTAATCATAAACTAATTCCATGGTCCATGGTTTGAACATGTTGAGGTTTAAGCCGGGCATGGATGTGTCCATAACCCAAACGAGAAACAAAACTCCAGTTCTAACCATATTAATGGAAGGTGTTGGCCTTAATATTTTGTAAGGGGTTTTGGGTCTCATCTTTTTCTTTTAAGCACATTCATGACATATAATTATGTCATGTACTAACGATTTCCTTAATAAAGTATGTATGTGACTTAATTTATCAAGTCTCATTAATTGAATTAGGAACTGGATTTCCTAATTCTAATCTCATACTTTATTCAAGGAATTGTTTTGGGAAACAATTTCCTAAATTATCATAATCAATTTCGGAAATAATATGTTTAAGACTTTGATTTCTCTAAATCAAATCTTATTAAATTAAGAGACAGATTCCCTTAATTCAACCACATATTATTTTCATGAAAATCTTATTTAAGGAAATATACTCTATAGGAAATAATTTTCCTAATTAATTTTGGAGACAATAATATGTAAGAGCATCACCTCATAAATCAAATAAGGAAATTATCGTTTGAGAATCACCTCAAAATTTCCAAGATTTGATCACATATTTTATTTATGGAAAATTAATATCAATAACTTAATTTGGACGGTACCCCGAGGCTCAATCCAAAATAAGAATTTATTGATAATATAATTTGGACGGCTCCCCGAGGCTCAATCCAAATTAAACATTTGACAGTTTAAATTCAATTTAGGAAATTTAATTATAACAACTAACTTTAAATTGGATGGCTCCCCGAGGCTCAATCCAAAATAAAGAATTTTGTAAATAATTTAATTTCCAGTTATGAATTTAAATGCCAATTAATATTCCCATAATTTGTCTAGACTTTCTTGAAAGAAAGTGCCCAAAATTGCGAGCTTTCCATAAATAGAATGTTTCCAAAAATAAAAGGTTTTCAAAATAATTGTAAGTTTTTGGTACAAAGAAAACTTACGTATTTCCAAAATTAGAAAATTTCCAAAATAGGAAATTTCTAAAATTGGAAAGTTTCCAAAAATAAAAAGTTTTCACAATTATCATAAAATTTCAGAAACAGGGATATTTCAAAAGTTTGTGAAATTTCATGATGATTTCCAAACTTTGAAATTCCTAAACCGAAAATTTACCATAATTGGAAAGTTTCCATAATTGAAAATTTTCCAAACTTGAGATCGTGACAAAGTTTTCCGCAAAACAATTATATGATTATGTCGAACACTAACCGGCTCTGATACCACTGTTGGGACCGGGTGCATGATGATATGGATGTGGGTTCGTAATTTTAAAATTAATTACGTGCAGCGGAAGGTTTAGCATAAATAATTTCTCAAATTATTTAACCACACATCTAAGCATGCAACTTTATCTTGTGTAGACATGATCATATATTTAAAATTTTGCAAAAACGTAAACTAATTTACCTATTACTTCGCGTAACTCGAAGGAAGGGATGAGATCCAACCGTAAGCGTCCCTCGGAAGCTCCGCCTCTATTCGCGTCCACGCCGAGTATCTTCGGGATGACTTCGCAAAACCATGAATTTTGTGTTCTCGAGAACTACTAGATTCTCCGAGAACGCGACAAGAAAACCAAGAGAGAAGTAATCACATCGGAAAAACTCACTACCAAGGTTGGCCGGAATCACAATTTCGGCGAGAAGGCGGAAGATGACTTGCACCCAATCCCAAGGTGATAATGGCCGGAGAGGAAGATAGTCCCAACGGAAGAACTTTAATTTAGGAAATTTAATTATAACAACTAACTTTAAATTGGATGGCTCCCCGAGGCTCAATCCAAAATAAAGAATTTTGTAAATAATTTAATTTCCAATTATGAATTTAAATGCCAATTAGGACACTATCATAACCACTAGCGATTGGCATTAGGACACTTCTCTCATAAGGCAATTGTGAAGTATTGAAATTGTCCCTAGTCGATGAATTGATAAATACAGACACTATCAATTCCGTTGAGACTAGCATGGGTTATTCTCTAATCAGCTGATTCTCACTGGCTAGTGACATTGAGATGTCCGGAGATAAACATGAATGCTAGTTAAGGGAACTAGTTCATTGGAGTGACTGGCTGTAAAACTTCATATGGTAGTCTACATATAGATATGTCAGTGAAGTTCTTACTGCAGCTTAAGTGCGATGTTCCTTTGTCTTGCGGTGTTCAAGTCATCTTGGTCATGGAGACTTATACTTTGACATCTTAAGCAACCATCTCCAAGGAGGTGTGGACCCAGGATGATTGGGTATAAGCCGAAGTGCCCGAAGATGTTTGAACAGCCTACAAAGGATTCACCACTCGTTGCGAGGAGTGTATACCCGAGGCCTATCGTCGGATTATTACTCGAAGCCTCTGGCCAGAGTATGACATGGTCAGAGTATGAATCTCTTAAATACATGGGAGTAATTAGAATCCATAGGACGAGGAAACGTTACTTGGGCTAGGTGTGACGTAGTCAGCCTAGTGGGGACTGAGACACATAGACCATATCCTGAACCAAGTGGGTATAAGATGGTGAAGGGAATGGGGCACGATTCATTATAGCTGCTGAAGGGTTTCAGAATCATTTCTGATGTCAACCGTTGATCTTTCAATTAATTGGGGATCATGATGTACTACTAGGTGCCACTCATGATCGTTCTATAATTAATTAGTTAATTATGTACGGCCAACATAAATTGAAAGTCTATTTGATCACACGTATAACGAGTAATTCGAAGGATTTAAAATGTGTTGAGAATTGGATTCTCCAATCGAGATAGACTATTTTTGGTAAGTCCAAACAATAGTCAAAACTGAATTTATTTCAAACGCATCAGAAGCATAGAGTGGCTAAGTCTTTTAAAGACTTAATGGGTGAATTAAATAAGTTTAATTCATTAAGGGATTTGATCCAATTGGGGTTAGATGGGCCGGCCAAGGAAGGGGGCCTCCTCTCTTCTTGTCATGGCCGACCACCACCATAAGAGGATAAGGCTATTTTGGTTTGTTTTATAAAATAGACCAAAGGTTGATTTATTTTATAAAAGGTTATATAAATTTTATATAAATTTTTATATAATGAACCATAAGTTGGTTTGTTTAATAAAATTTATATAATGAACCAATGGTTGGTTTGTTTTATAAATTTTTATATAATGAACCAATGGTTGGATTGTTTTATAAATTTTATATAATCATGCCAAAAGAAAGAGAGCCTTGATTATGGATTGATTGAGAAATTATTCCATAATCAAGAAGAAGAAGCTTGATCATGAGAGTCTTGATTATGAATTGATTGAGAAATTATTCCATAATCAAGGAGAGGTTTGCTTGGGAATTAAGAAACCTCTCCCTATATAAAGGACCCAAGGGGTGCCATGGAAGATGATCCATCCAAGAATTGCTTGGGCTCTCTCCTCTTCTTCTCTCCCTCTCTCTTGGACGGCCATAGGCCTTCCTTCTTTCTTCTTGCCGTGAGCACAAGGAGAAGCATCAAGGCGACGAAGTTCTTCCTTGCGACGATCTTCCTCTTCGGCCAACCTTGGTGGTGAGTCTTTCGATTTGATTACTCTCTCGATTTTCGTCGTGTTCACGGAGAATCTAGTAGTTCTCGTGAACACGAAACTTGTGGCTTAGCGAAGTCATCCCAACGATACTCGGCGTGGATACGAATAGAGGCGGAGCTTTTAAGAGACGCTAACGATTGGATCTCGTCCCTTCTTCCAAGTTACGCAAGGTAATTCGTAGAGTAATCTCCTTTTCTGCAAAAATTTTATATTACGATTATGTGAACACATTGCATGCTTAGGATATGTGTTAGAATAATTTAGGAAAGTATTCATGCTTTTGTTTCCGCTGCATGTAATTATGTAACAATTACAATATGTGTCCGCGTCGGCATGCACCCGGTCCTAACACCTCCGACACTAGAATCAGCAAAAGGGATCTGTTGCTAAACAGACTCTACACAATAATGATGAATGAGGGCAAATCAGCAGCACAGCTCCATGCTAGAATCCAGGAGTTGATGAATGGACTGCACACAATAGGTCATAAGGTAGAGAACCGTGATCTAATCAGGTATACCCTAAACGCATTCCCTAGGAATACTCTGTGGGCATCTATGGTAGATGCTTACAAAGTTTCTAGGGACCTTTCAAAAATTAAATTAGATGAACTATTTTCAGAATTAGAATTGCATGAACAAACTAACTGCACTATGGCCGAGAAAAGTATTGCCTTTATTGCAGGTAAATCCCAAGGAAAAGTCGCCAAAAAGAAGCCTCAACTTGCACCCGAGTCTGACTCAGACTCAGACTTAGAAGATAGTGAAGGGGATAGACCCAAATTGGTGCGGCTAGCTCGGGACTACTACAAGGAGCTAAAGCATCAAACCAACAGAAAGAAAGCGAGCCGACGAAAGAAAGATCCGGCTGAACCTTCAACTTCAAAAACCAAAACAAATGCCACCTGCTACGAATGCAACAAGAAGGGTCATTACAAATCAGAGTGCCCCAATCTGAAGGAAGCCAAGAAGACTTGAAGGAAGAAGACTCTTCAAGCCACTTGGGATGAATCTTCCTCCGAAGAAGAAGAAGAGGCCCCACAATCAAATCTGTTGATGCAGTCTGACCCTGATTGTTGTTTTGGTGTTGACATCGATTTTAGTTTAGGTTGATGTTGATGATTATGATTAAGTCTTGATCGGGGATTAGGCATGGTTGTGGAAAATCCTAACTTGGAGGGCTATGTGTTGAAAAGTCCTAATTCGGAAGGGTTGGGTGAAAATTCCTAGCTTGGAGGGCTAGGTGAAAAGTCCTAACTTGGAGGGTTAGGTGAAAAGTCCCAACTTGGAGGGTTAGGTGAAAAAGTCCTGGCTTGGAGGGTCAGGTCCTAGCTTGGAGGGCTAGGTTTGGAAAAGTCCTAATTCGGAAGAGTTGGGTGAAAATTCCTAGCTTGGAGGGCTAGGTGAAAAGTCCTAACTTGGAGGGTTAGGTAAAAAGTCCCAACTTGGAGGGTTAGGTGAAAAAGTCCTGGCTTGGAGGGTTAGGTCCTAGCTTGGAGGGCTAGGTTTGGAAAAGTCCTAATTCGGAAGAGTTGGGTGAAAAGTCCTAGCTTGGAGGGCTAGGTGAAAAGTCCTAACTTGGAGGGTTAGGTGAAAATTCCCAACTTGGAGGGTTAGGTGAAAAATCCTTAGCTTGGAGGGCTAAGGTGGATAAAATCCTAGCTTGGAGGGCTAGGTTTGAGTCTCTGGATCGGTCTGGTGATCGATCAGGGATATTGGCATGCTGCTTCTTCGTGGATCGGTCTGGTGACCGATCCAGCAATGATTGATCGGTCTGGTGACCGATCAGGGAGTATGCGTTTCACTCACTGCACAGCTCCTGATCGGTCTGGTGACCGATCAGGGAGCACACAGTGAGTTGAGTTCCCCCGCTGATCAGCTCCTGAACGGTCCAGTAACCGATCCAAGACTTAGGATCTGATGTCCACGATTAAAGTTTTCTCACTGTGGTGACCGATCAGGATGGAGCTTGATCGGTCAGGAAGCAGCCTGATTGGTCTGGTGACCGATCAGGCTGGAGCCTGATTGGTCTGGGGACCGATCTGGAGTATGCAGCAGAATGCTGGATTGGTCTGGGGACCAATCAGGAGTGTGCAGAAGACTGCTGGATTGGTCTGGTGACTAATCAGGGTCCTTCCTGATCGGTCTGGTGACCGATCAGGCGCAGAACATTAATTCAAATACGTTGTCAGAAGCTCTGATCGCGACTGTTTTCTCTGCCAATTCTCTGATACACTACTGATATGTTTTGATATGTATTGCTAAGCTTCTATTGGAGTGTGCAGGCTTTACAGGGATGATTCAAACATTGGAGGAGAGTCAATGGGAGGCTTTCCTTGGAGCAGGTTTGGCTGTTTCCTTATGTCAGGTCTTAACGGCGTCTGGAGAGGAGCTGGCAACTGACGGAGGCTTAGCTGGAGAGGGTCTTCAGTGGACTGAGTGCTCAGGGAGTCAGGGAGTCAGGCTGTGGCTTCAGTGGATGCTGATGGAGAGCCTGGTGATGGGAGCAGAGGCTTAAGACGAGGCTGGAAGCAGAGGAGCGGTTGTGAACGAGAGAGAAACTTGGGAAGTTTGGCTGGGCTGTGTTCGTGCTCTCTGTTGCTTTGTGCTTGAGCGATCTTGTTGCATTCCTGTGAGATCATTGCGAGTGCTCCTTCTTGTGTGATCTCTTGTACTCAAGTTCAATCATCCGTGAGATCTGTGGAGAGGTTTCTCCACCGAGAAGGAGGCTCTATCTTATCCGGTGTTCACCGGGGCTTGATCTGCCGACGATCAAGGGATCGCCTACCTTACGGGCACGCCAAGGAGTAGGGACAAGTTATCCCCGAACCTTGTAAATGATCTTTGTTAGCGATCCTTGGTTTGTATTCTCTGTTTCTGTATTTCTCTTAAGTTTGTTTCTCTGCCTATGCTTTGTTTCCGCTGTTGCTAACTTAAGTGCAGAGAAAATTCGAAAAAGATTGTGTCTGACTATATTCACCCCCCTCTCTAGCCATCCGAGTTCCAACAAAATCTTCTCGCATTAACCGCTTCGGAAGACATCGACACCGGATCGAAATCAGAGCCAGATGACGGAAGGCTCACAATCTCGAAAAACGACCAAATAACGGTAAGAGGTTATTCTGAAATTGAATTATCAAAATTAATAGCTTATTGATCTCGTAACCTGGCAAAAGCCAAAATTTGGGTCGAATCCCTCCGACAGGAAGTAAAACTCCTGAAAGAGAAAACCGACTCTAGATCCTTGATTGAGAAGGTTCAAGAAGGAAACTCTACTCATGTTGAAAAGCTTGAGAAAGAGAACTCCTCCTTGAAAACTCAGGTCAAGGAGCTCAGAGTGACTTTAGAATGATTCACTTCGGATTCCAAGGGTCTTGACATGATCCTTGGAAAACAGAAGTCCGTTCTTAATCGATCTGGGTTAGGGTATCGAACCAAGTCAAGACAACGGTCGTATTATGCTGTATTGAACCAACCAGAGCCAAAGTTCAAGCATGGGTCCCCAAGCTTTGCTTGAACAACCAAGCTGGACCAAACCAGTATTGGATCCCCAAGGACAAGATTCACATCTTGCCTAATCATTATCATGACTTTAGTCCAGGGGGAGCCAATTTAAAAACAATTTTTATAATTAGATTTTTTTTAATTCTTTAATTTTATTGCATGCTTGATTGTTTATTTCTTTCTGCAAATTATTATGTTTAGATCTAGGACTGGTTAGACTAAGGACTAAAATGATTTAATTGAAATTTGAACAACATAGTATTGGGTTGAGGTGAGATGATAGTACGTTAGGGAAACCATTATGGTGGAACTAGCCGAAGCTACCGATCCAAGACCCAAACTAGTTAGACCAAAATCTTTCAAGAAGTAATTTGAAGATGAATTTTCAATAAAAGGCTTTGTCAAGGAAATGGTTGATGATCCAATAAGGCTACGGCCAAAGAAGGCCTAGTGCCTCGCCAAGACCTGGAAGCCAATTATTGAAAATCAAATTCACTTTACTATTGTCAGATTTGAATCTAACACAAATTTTAATTAATCTTAGATTCAACCACTCTTCAAAATTAACTTAAAACATAATTAATTTTTTTTAAAATTAATTTAACCTTTTAAAATTAACCATGATTTCAAATTAAAATCTTCATCTTTATTAAAATCTGTCTCACAAAACCCATAAGGTTAACGTGATTGATAACACTAGATTGGGTGAGACAGATTAGGTTGTGAAAATCAATTTAAGCTATCCTTAATTCTAATTGGATCCAAATCAATAAATACTTTATGCGTAGGAACATAAAGATTTGGACCAATGGATGTTGGATAACGGATGCTCCAGACACATGACTGGAGACAAATTGAAATTCACCAAACTCATGTTCAAGAACCTAGGCTCAGTAGCATTTGACAATAATGCTACACTCAATGTCATTGGGTCTGGTATCATTGAACTCAAATCCGATTTTGTGATTAAAAAGGTACTCTTGGTTGAGAACTTCAAATTTAATTTACTTAGTATAAGTCAATTATGTGATACTGGCTATGTAGTTACATTTACCAACTCTGACTGCCTGATTAGAAACCTTCAAGACTCGGAAGTTTTGCTTAAGGCCACCAAGAAAAACAATGTTTATACTATAAATCTACCCTTAGTACCTAAATGCCTCTTAACTCAATTAGAAGAATCCAACCTTTGGCATAGGAGATTAGGTCACACTAATGTTAGACTAATTTCAAAAATCACCCAATTTGGTCTAATTAAAGGAGTACCAAAAATTAAGAACTACGAAAACACGATAGTGACTCATGTAACCAAGGTAAACAAACCAGGTCTAATCACAAGCAAATTCAATCAGACCTAACTCAAACCACACTTGAACTCCTGCACCTTGACCTATTTGATTCACATGGAGCCAAGTCACTAAGCGGAAACCGGTACTGCTTAGTCATTATCGATGATTACTCAAGGTTTATTTGGGTTAGGTTCCTAAAAACTAAGGATGAAACCCTAAACCTGTTCAGTGACTTATGTAAGATAATTGAAAATCAAAATGATACCAAAATCAAAAGACTTAGGAGTGATCACGGGGGAGAGTTTGAGAATCAAAGGTTTGAGGAATTCTGTAGAATAAATGGGTATATTCACGAATTTTCGTATCCTAGAACCCCCAGCAAAATGGGATAGTAGAAAGGAAGAATAGAACCCTACAGGAAGCCGCTAGGACCATGCTCAATGAATTCAACCTAGCTAACCAATTTTGGGCAGAAGCAATAAGTATGGCGTGCTATATCCAAAACATGATCCTAATTAACAAAAGACATAATAAAACTCCCTATGAGCTATAGTACCATAGACTGCCAAACTTACATTACCTAAGGGTCTTCGGATGCAAAGTACATATCCTAAACACCAAGGACTACCTAGGTAAATTTCAATCTAAGTCAACTCTAGGAGTATTCTTAGGATATTCAACAACAAGTAGGGCCTATAGGGTCTACAATAAACAAATTAATAAAATTGAAGAAACAACAAATTTAATCTTTGATAAGGAAACTAATCCAAAATCTGATAATCAAAACCTAAACCCATCAAATATTGATCAAGAGGAGAATGAGCACACAATTGAACCATCAGTTGAACCACTAGTTGAACCTCTAAATGAACTAACGCTTGAACCAACTACTACATCAACTGAACCAACAGTTGAACCAACCCAAGTAGTTGAACAAAATACTGAATCAAACCATCCAGTCGAACCTGAGGCTGAACCAAGTTCTAGAAGAACCAAGAAACCCAGACTCAGTCACCCTTCTGATCAAATTGTGGGTGATGCAACCTTAGGAGTTAGAACTAGGTCTTCCTATAGAAATCTTAGTCAGATTGCACTAATTTCGAAAATTGAACCTAAGACTATAGAGGAAGCCTTACCTGATCCTGATTGGATCATAGCTATGCAAGAGGAGCTAGCCCAATTTGAAGGAAACCAAGTCTGGGAACTAGTACCTAAACCTGAGGATAAATCCATTATAGATACTAAGTGGGTGTTTAGGAATAAGCTAAATAACCAAGGGGAAATAGTTAGAAATAAAGCCCGCTTAGTAGCCAAAGGGTTCAGTCAAGTCGAAGGATTAGACTATAATGAAACCTATGCCCCAGTAGCCAGACTTGAGTCTATTAGAATGCTGTTAACATTTACAGCCCATAGAGGATTCAAACTCTACCAAATGGACGTTAAGTCAACCTTTCTAAATGGGTTCATCAAAGAAGAAGTCTATGTAGGACAACCCCCAGGCTTTGAGGACATAGAAAAACCTGACTATGTTTTCAAACTTAATAAGGCACTTTATGGATTAAAACAAGCACCTAGGGCATTGTATGAACGCCTATCAACTTACCTTATTTCTAAGGAATTTAACCAAGGGCAAATTGATTCTACCCTTTTTGTTAAAACCTTAGAAAAAGACATTTTCATTGTCCAAATCTATGTTAACGACATAATTTTCGGATCCACCAACTCAAACTTTTTAAAAGAATTTGTAAAAATAATGGAAAATGAATTTGAAATGAGCTTAGTTGGTGAGCTCAATTTCTTCTTAGGACTGCAAATTAAGCAAACTAGGGATGGAAATTATGTTCACCAATCCAAATATGCTAAGGAGTTAATAAAGAAATTTAAAATGGATAACTCCAAAAGCATAAGTACCCCTATGACCACAAATGTAAAAATTGATAATGACCCTGAAGGTAAACCTGTAGATCTTAAGCTATACCGAAGTATGATTGGAAGTCTACTTTACCTTATAGCTAGCAGACCTGATATCCTATTCTCTATAGGAATGTGTGCTAGATACCAAACCTGTGCTAAGGAATCGCACTTAGCAGCCCTAAAAAGAGTACTTAGATACATTAAGCGCACCCTAAATGTAGGGATTTGGTATCCTAGGACCTCAACCTTTGACTTGTCAAGATACTCTGATTTTGAATATGCTGGATGCAAACTAAATAGAAAGAGTACAAGTGGAAGCTGCCAACTTTTAGTAAATAGTCTAGTCAGTTGGTGCAGTAGAAAGCAACACTACGTAGCCCTATCTACAACCGAAGCAGAATATGTTGTTTTAAGAGAGTGTGTAACATAACTCTTATGGATGATGCACACTCTTAAGAACTTCCTGCTTGATTACACCCAAACCCAAGTCTACATTGATAACATAAGTTCAATCAATCTAACTAAGAACCCAATCCAACACTCAAGAACAAAGCATATAGAGGTTAAACATCACTTTGTAAGGGATCATGTAGCCAGGGGTAAAATAGTCCTTAAGTATGTGGACTCAAAATTAAACTTAGCTGATATCTTTACGAAACCCTTACCTGAGTCTGAGTTTAGCTCACTAAGAAGGCAATTAGGGTTATGCTTAGAAGAATAGGACTACTCTACATGTGTTTTTCCAAAAATTGTTTTATTTCATATTTGTTATTTAATATGTTTGAAAAATCATTTTTCTCTGAAATTTAAAATGATTTTCCGACTTAGTTTTTTTAAAAACTTACTCCCTTCAAAACTAGGGCTTTTTCGCAAATGGACTTAACTTAGGCCCTAACCCTAGAACTGCATGCACCTATAGATCTAGAAGCCAGCATCTCACAAGTGTTGATGCAGTCTAGTCCGATTGTTATTTTGGTGTTGACACCGATTTAAGTTTGGTTGAGTGAATTCAGATTAAGTCCTGGTCGGGGACTGGGCACAAAACCCTAGTGAGTAAAGCTAGGTTGAATGAAACCCGGTGAGTGAAGCCGGGTCCTGGTGAGTGAAGCTGGGTGACAGAAATCCCAGTGAGTGAAGCCAGGTGATGGAAATCTCAGTGAGTGAAGTCGGGTCCTGGTGAGTGAAGCCAGGTGACGGAAATCTCGGTGAGTGAAGCCGGGTCATGGTGAGTGAAGACAGGTCCTGGTGAGTGAAGCCAGGTGATTGAAATCCCGGTGAGTGAAGCCGAGTCCTGGTGAGTGAAGCCAGGTGATTGAAATCCCGGTGAGTGAAGCCGGGTCCTGGTGACCGAAATCCCGGTGAGTGAAGTCGGGTCCGAGTGAGTGAAGCTAGGTGACCGAAATCCCGGTGAGTGAAGCCGGGTCCTGGGTGAAGCCAGGTGACTGAAATCTCGGTGAGTGAAGCCGGGTGACTGAAACCCTGGTGAGTGAAGTCAGGTCCTAGCGAGTGAAGCTAGGTTGAATGAAGTCCCGATTAGTGAAGCTGGGCACGGAATCTTGGTCCGGGGGACTGAGCATTGCGTGTACTGGTCGAAGAGGGCACGTGAGCTCGTTCTCTGGGACTTGGATGAGTCAGAGAAGGCTAGGAAGGCTGTTCTCTGGACTTAGGGTTGATTTGGTCGGAGATGGATCGGTCTAGAGACCGATCAGGGAGTGGCATGAACTCCCTGTTGTGGATCGGTCTGGTGACCGATCCAGAGAAGTCTGATCATTCTGGTGAATGATCAGAGTGAGAACAAATCCTACTGTTCAGCTCCTGATTGTTCAGGTGAACGATCAGGGAGAGATCAAAATGTCTCTGTTGAGTCTCTGATCGTTCTGGTGAACGATCAGAGAAGAGACAGTAGGTTTTTATACGAGACCTTGATCGGTCTATCTGACCGATCAAAGATCGCGACTTCCTCATCCTGACCGATCAGGATGGCTCTTGATCGGTCAGGGCGTGACCTGATCGGTCACCAGACCGATTAGGGCACAACCTAATCGGTCCGGTGACCGATCAGGGGCTTTGGCCTGCGGAAGCTGGAGAAAACCTCAACAAAGGGATGGATCAGTCAGTGGACTTATCAGGGAGACACTGGATCGATCAGGAGGTGACCTGATCGATCAGGGTCTTCTCTGATCGGTCTGTGGACCGATCAGTAGCTGAACTTTAATTTGAAAACGCTGTCAGACGCTCTGATTTCCTTCTGAACACTACTGATATCTGCTCTGAATCTTCTGATATTTGATTCTCCGTTGATTTGCTGTGCTAAACATCTGCTAAGTGTGCAGGTAACTCAGGGATTACTCTAGGAGGGTCAACCGGAGTCTTTCGCTATGTCAGGCTTGGTTGTTTTCCTTTTGCAGGTCACAACGGTTTCTGGCGCGGGCTGGCAACAGCTGGGAAAGCTGACGAACTGACCTGGAGCTCGGCTGAAGAGGGTTCAGGGAGTCCAGAGGAGGTCAGTATTAGCTGAGGTTGTTACAGACGAGCTGGTGAGCAACGGGTGAGCTGCAGAGATGCGCCTGTGACCTGGCGATGGGTGGCGATGGGTAGAAGCTTAAGTGTTGGCTAGCAAAGAAGCATCAGGAGGACTTGAGTGATTGTCTGATCTCTTTGAAACGCTAACACTCTGATTCATCTGCATCTTGAGAACCGAGAGCTAGAGGAGAAGGTTGCGAGACAATCAACAAGTAGACGTCATGAGAAGGAAGAGCCAGAGTGAAGGCTCTTGCCAGGTGGTGCTGTGTTGTGTGTGTGCTCTGTAAACCTTCGTCTTCGTTTGCTCGCATTCTGTAAGCCTTCTTTTGTCTCTGTGCTTAATTTTTGATATTCTTGAGACTATCTGTGTGGAGAGGTTTCTCCACTGAGAAGGAGGCATTTGTTATCTGGATTTCCGGGGCTTGATCTACCGACGATCAAGGGATCGCCCACCTTACGGGCACGCCAAGGAGTAGGGGCAAGTTATCCCCGAACCATGTATATCCTTGAGTTAGAGTTTGTGATCTTCTGTGCATTTCTATTTATGCATTTCTACTTGTTTCTGCTGCTGCTAACCTAAGTGCAGAGAAGTTCAAAGAGGCGAGCGATTTGAGTGTCTGGCTACATTCACCCCCCCTCCTCTATAGCCATCCAAGCACCAACAACAAGCACCGTAGGGTACTTTTGATTGACAACCTAGACTGGGTTGAGATGCTTAGGTCTATGCCTTGATTTAAGATGCTTTACGTGTATCTGCAGTAATAGGGGGAATAAATACCAATTGAACTCAGGTTAAGTGTAAAGCTTAGAAAATCTAACTTGATCAGATCACTTTACTTGACTTACCCTAGCAAAAGCTACTGTTTATGACAGTTAGTAAGTAGCTAACTGGGTTAAACAGGACCCGAAAAAGAAGATTTAAATTGGTTTGGTCTAGTTTATGCTTAGAATTGGTTCAATACAGAACTTTAATTTCCTTACTCTAATTTTTTTTGCTATAATAAATTTTTTTTGATATATGGCAAAGGGGGAGAGAAAGGAAAGGAGAGAAAAGAAATGTTTTTTAAATTTTAATTTTCCTTTCAAAATTTTTATCTCCTTTTTCAAAAAGTAAAGTAACGAAAATACTGACACATATTTTCGTTATTCAAATCGAAAGCATTTCAAAAAGGAAAATATTCTAAGTGTTTAAACTTAAAATTGTTTTGGAAAATTTTCTAAGTGTTTAAACTTAAAAATACTTTTGAAAATTTTCTAAGTGTTTAAACTTAAAATTGTGTTGGAAAATTTTCTAAGTGTTTGAACTTAAAATTGTTTTGGAAAATTTTCTAAGTTTTTAAACTTAAAATTGTGTTGGAAAATTTTCTAAGTGTTTAAACATAAAATTATTTTGGAAAATTTTTAAGTGTTTAAACTTAAAAATCCTTTTGAAAATTTTCTAAGTGTTTAAACTTAAAATTGTGTTGGAAAATTTTCTACGTGTTTAAACTTAAAATTGTTTTGGAAAATTTTCTAAGTGTTTAAACTTAAAAATCCTTTTGAAAATTTTCTAAGTGTTTACACTTAAAATTGCGTTGGAAAATTTTCTAAGTGTCTAAACTTAAAATTATTTTGGAAAATTTTCTAAGTGCTTAAACTTAAAATTGTTTTGGAAAATTTTCTAAGTATTAAACTTGAAAATCCATTAGAAAATTTTCTAAGTATCTAACTTGAAAAATCTTTTGGAAAATATTTTTTGAGTTTCTTTAAGAATAGTCAAGGACTTAGAAGTGTTTTCAAAAACCCCACTTATTTTTGAAACACTCGGGGGGAGTATTTTCATTTCAGGGGGAGGACCATTACTTGTTTCTTTAACTTAACTTTTTGAACCATGTTGTCATAAATCAAAAAGGAGGAGATTGTTGGTGCAGACAGCACCTAAGTCAAACCTGTGTTTTGATAATGACAAAGGGTTCAGAAGTTAAGGTGTAATTGTGATCTAACAAGCTTGCTCAGTGTGCAGGAAAAGTCCTAAGTGCACTAGGCAAGAAGTCCTGGCAAAGGGCTGGGAAAAGAAGTCCTGGTCGAGGACTGGGTAAGAAGACTTTACCGGAAGTCGAGCAAAGAAGTCTTGGTTGAGGACTAGGCAAGAAGTCCTAGCAAAGGGCTGGGCACCGAATACCTGGTCAGGTGGATTGGGAAAAAGTCCAACTGGAGGAGCCGGTTGGCAAAAGATAAACTCTCCTGAGAGGAGTAGGTGAGGATGCGTTCCCCGTCGAGGGAACAGTAGGCATTAGTTCGACCTAGGGTTCCATTTGGGAGACCCAAAGTCAGAACCAAGACAGCTACGGCTGTAACTAATGGCTAACACATTTGCTTGTTGTGTTTTGGAACTAACCTTAGTTGCAGGATCGAAGGACTGGTCTTCTGCAAGTGAGGTGCCTCACTGGGGCTAGGCGCCCGGATGGATACGGGTGCCCGTATGGATACGGGCGCCCCAGTGTAAAGACAAACACCAAACCACAGCCGCGAAGCCTCTAGACCAAGACAGCTCAGGCGCCTGTGAGGTCACGGGCGCCCCCATCAGCTCAGGCGCCCAAGTGGAGATGGATAAGCGCTGATCGAGCTTGCGGATAAGAGATCGCGCAGGGGAGGCCACGTGTTAGGCGCCCCCATCGACACAGGCGCCAGTATGGGTGCTATAAAAGGGGGTTCACCCCCAAGGCTTCAACATCCATTGCTCTCAACGCTCCAGACACATTTGCTCAAGCGCTGCGCTCCGACAAAGTTCGACATCGTGATTCTAGCGCCGATGACGACCCTCTGCTCCGAAATTTGATCCACCTCGGGCGTCGGTAAAACTTTAAATTACGAAAGTGTTACTAGTTAATTTTTAATTCTATATCTGTACTATCAACTTGTAATAGTTTTATCGAATATAGAATTGCCCAAAGTAAATGATCAAGGATCGTGGGCCTTGGAGTAGGGGCCGACCGCGACTCCGAACCAAGTAAAACTGACTTGTGTTCGCATGTGATCTGTTATTTTCCGATGCGTATTTACTCTAGTATTCCAAAAATTATATAACGATATTCACCCCCCCTCTATCGTTTTATTCGATCCAACACAAGATTCATAGTGTATGTTTGTATGTTATTCCAAAGCTACGATGGGATACTATTTGTTGGGGATTGTTCGGTCGGCAAGAGGGGGTGAATTGTCCTTGAAAGATAAACTCAACTATTTTGTTCGTCTTAAACAACGATACAGATTAGTTCACACAGATAATAACATTAATAATATAAAAAGCAATAGAAAGAGAAGAGGTACATAATGGTTTACTTGTTACAACCAAAGTGGTTGCTAATCCAAGGCAGTAATAAGCTCAATCCCCATATCAAAATTCCTTGGGGTGGAGAAGCCTCTTACACAAATTAGAACTCAAAAAGAAAATGAAGAACAATAGATTTTTGTTTTTAGTTCGAACCAATTGAAAAGAACTGAGTTTAGGGGTCTATTTATAGCCCCTGTGAAATTCTACCGAAGTGCTAACATGACACTTCTCAGACACCTGAGAGCACAAGGGCGCCTGACACGTGGTCAATCACTATCCACGTTGCACTAGCCGCGGAAAGGTTACTTTCTAGATAAACTATAGTCACACGAGCGCCCGAGTCGTTTAGGGCGCTCGAGAACACAAACATCTGAATCATTGAGGGCACCCCCATTCACGGGCACCTCAGTTTGACTCGAGTGCCTAAGTTGATTGGTTAACATTTCGTTTCCAGTGTTCTAGCATCAGGCTTCTAGGTGATCTCGGGCCTTCCAGAGTTTGGCTCACCTGATCTTTTCTCCAACCTTCTCGGCCATGCTTCATCCCGGCTTCTTGTCCCTCGGGCATCGCGTGCGTCTTTCTCGCTCCACCGGTGTATTCTTCCATAGACCTCTACATCCCTCGGATGCACCGAGCTCGTCGCCTCCCTTCCCATGTCATCCTTGTCATTCGTTGCATCTTCTACTAGACTTTCTATGCTCCTAAATTCCTGCACACTTAGACACAGGGATTAGATTCCAACAAGATCTAACTTGACTCGGTTGACCACATCAAAACTCACCTAGGGTACTTACACTTTTTTATCTCCCAAGTGAGCACAATGTTATTGTTACTCGATATGTTACTTTCTTGGATAGAGAGTTTATATCTAAAGAAAGTAGTTGAACTAAAGAAAGTCTTGAAGAAATTTCAGACTCTACAAACAAGTTGGAAGATTAATAGTTGGATGATGAGATAGTACCACAAGTACAAATGTCTCTTTCATCCAAGATTAATCATGAAACGCAAGATCACAATAAGTCTACAAGAATACACCGAGAGCTAAACAGATATAGTTGGTTGGTAACCCAAGATAAGGAAGTGCTACTCAACCGTCGATTTACAAGGAAACAATTACTTCAAATGATTCTGAGAAATCACTAGAAGCCATGAAATATGAAATGAACTCCATGTATGTAACTAAGTTTGGGAGTTGGTTGATGTGCCAGTTGGGGTAAAACCCATAGGGTGCAAGTGGATCTTCAAGAAAAAAATTAACATGAATGGGAATATAAGTACCTATAAAGCAAGGCTTGTGGCAATGGGTTTTAATCAATGTCAAAGAATTGACTATGATGAAACATTCTCGCCCATTGTAATGCTTAAGTCCATTAGGATTTTGCTAGCTATAGCAACATACAAGGATTACAAGATTTGGCAAATGGATGTTAAAACTAATTTTTTAAATAGAAGGTTATAGGAAAAATGATTAATGAGGTTTTTACAACCTCGGGCGACCGACCTAGCCTCACAGAAGTTTCCCACTGGCCGATAGGGTAAATCGGGGAAGCGCTTGCAGTGAGCGGTCTAGAAGCCCAATGTCCTAGGGTTCACGCCCCATTTGGAGGAAAAATTCCTGTAAATACGCCATAGCTGGGGATAGAACCGCGGATGCCTGTTATAGCAACTAATCACTCTATAGCTGCACAATAGCCCCGGAGGCAAATAGAAGGTTATAGGAGGAAATATATATGGTACAATCTCTCAGTTTTATAACATCCAAGAGCACCAATAAATTATGTAAGCTCAAGAAGTCTATTTATGGACTAAAACAAGCATCTCGGAGTTGGAATCTATGATTTGATGAAGCATAGGCAAAGGAGCCTGTAGGATCGGTGCTGTCGATAGAGGGGCGTGAATATCGACTCGTAATTTCTTGTTGGAACTTCATTGTTCGTTCGTTCTAGTCAAAGAGTTAGTACGTTGCGGAATAATAAAGAACGAAAACAAACAACACAATAAGACTCGGGGGATTTATTTACTTGGTTCCCGACCCCCCTAGGTCAATACGTCCAAGGCCTATGTACTCGGCGAGAGTCCACTAATGGTCTCCTTTCCGAAATTTCTGGAGGCGGAGAATACCCGTCTTACAGTTCGGATTACAAGCAAATAATAAGTAAATCCAAATACAACTTGTAAATAAAATGCAAACCAAAATCCCGGTCAACTCTGGAAGTCCGAAGCATTGCAGGCTTCTTCCTGGAGCCTCCTTGGTCGCAGAACTTCAACTTGAGCACTTTAGCTTTGCAGAAAATGCTTAGGCGGATGTGGAAATCAATGTCTTGAGTTGAGGGGTCGAAGCCCCTTTTATAGTAGTGTCCCAGGCGCCCTAGAGGCCTCTAAGGCGCCTCATATACGGTCAAACTTGATCCGCAATCGCAAACTTCACGCAAGGATAAAACTGGCCATCCTAGGCACCTTGGGCCTTCCCAGGTGCCTGGGATGTAGGGCGCCTGACCCGTGAGGGCGCCCTGAAGCTTAGGGGTGCCTGTATTAACACAGGCGCCCTAGATGCTTCTCCTAGGTGCTATTTCCCCTGCGTTTGTTCTTCTGTCTTGCCTCCAACTCCAGGTACTTGCAAGACAATCAAACACAAGGCAAATATACAGATAATCATAGCCTCAAAGATTAGTTCTGACATTAGATTTCACCCGAAACCCTAGGTCGAACCGACGCCTAATGTTCCCTTTCCCGGGGAACGCGTCCTCACCTACTCCACAATAGAGAAGTTACTTTTGCCAATCGAAACCTCTGATTGGACATTCGCTCAGCCTCAGAGAACCTGAATCTCGAGATGTCCGACCTCGACCCACCTCTACTTCTGTTCGTGATCCCCATTTGACTAAAGCTTTTCCCAACCAGGACCTCCGGTTGGACTTTTGCTCGGCCTCCGAGAACTCGAATCTCGAGACGTCCTACCTCGACCCGTCTCTACTTTTGTCCGACAACCCTCGCTCGGCAAAGGATTCGTTACCTGATCCCCGACCAGGACTTACTGCTCAGTCCCTCGGACCAAGACTTCTTGCCCAGCTTCCCTCACCAGGACTTAGTCCAACCTAGCTTCACTTGCTAGGACCCAGCTTCACTCACCAGGACTTAGTCCAACCTAGCTTCACTCACTAGGACCCAGCTTCACTCACGAGGATTTAGTGCCCAGCTTCACTCACAGGACTTAGTCCAACCTAGCTTCCCTTGCTAGGACCTGGCTTCACTCACCAGGATTTCTTCAATCAAAATCACTCATTTGCTAGTCATCATAATCCTGACTAGACTTCCTCAATCTTTAGATAAATATAACTCCAAACCTCAAGTCCGGTTTGGTTTACTCCCTTGGTCAAACTGTCCAACCCTGGATTTTGGTTCACTCTGCCAAACATCAAATCCTGTTTGGCTAACCTTTTGTCAACCTGATCAAGCCTGGGTTTATCCTACCAATCATAAGGTCCTGTTTGGTTTAACCCTTGATCACTTTGACTAACCCTTACCTTGTCTAACATATATTAATAACTTAAGTATATTGTTAAGCATCGGAACACTAGAGGAAGACATCACTGATGCATATTGCACCAACAATCTCTCCCTTTTTGATGATTGACAATATCTTAAGTTATGTTAGGTCTAAGGGTTAAATCTAGGTTTAATCCTTGGGAGAAATAAATAAAAACTAACTTAAGCTCCTCTCTCCCCCTTTGTCACACATCAAAAAAATAACGAAAAAACTTGCACCAACAATGAGATTTTTTTTAAAAAAAATATAAGTTAAGCTTTTCTCCTCATTTTGAAAATGCTTAAAATTTTAAGAAAATGATTTTCAAAAATTCTCATTCCCCTTTTCTTTTAAAAAAATTAAGTACTTGTTTTATAAAGTATTCTAAAGGGCACTTTAGTACTTAAATTGCACCAACAATATGTGAAAAAAATATATAGTTGTAAAAAAAATTGAACTTCCCTAAGTCAACAACAATCCTAGGAATCTTGTTGACCACAAGAAAATTCCTATGTGTCTCAGGGATCTTCCATAAATGAATAGTTTTAAAAAGATAATAACTTTCTTGATTTGGTTTCTTTTCCAGTTTGACGCAATCCTAGGAAACCTTGTTAACTACAAGGAAAATTTTCCTAAGTGTCATGGAAATTTTTCCAAATTCAAGTAAAAGCTATTTTCATGAATATTCCAAAAGTTTAAAGATTTTTGAAATATATTTTGGAGTATAGTATTTTCAAACGTATTTAAAAACCAAAAAGATTTTCAACATGAGTTTTGAAAATAGAATATTATGTTTTCAAAATGATTTTGAAAAGATAGTATATGAAAACATAATAATTTTGAAAATTTTAATAGTTCTTTTAATTTGACCTCCCCCTAAACTTGACACAATCCTAGGAAGTTTATTGACTACAAGTGATCTTCCTCTGAGTCTTAGGGTTGATTCAAACAAAATGCATTATCTAATAATTTTTTTAAAAAATGTCAGAAAATAGAATCAATTTCTTTTGAGTAGGACTCCCCCTAAACCTGACACAATCTTAGGAATCCTTGAAGATCATAAAGGCTATTTCCTATGTGTCTTTAGAGTTCATCCAAATCAAAAGAGCAATTAGCACATTTTTTAAATAAGTTTTGAAATAATATTATAGTTTTCAAGGAAATAATTTTTGAAAAATGTTTTGAGTGACATAATAAGTTTTTGAAAAATATTTTTTGAAATGCATGTTGAAAGAAATAATAATTTTTAAAGAACAAACCATTTTGAAAAGATATAAATTTTTGAAAATAGTAATTTTTGAAAAATAATTTTTTTTAAAAGAACAAACAAAACTCCCCCTGAACCTAATACCTTCTAGCTACCCTTGTTAACTACAAGGACCTCTACCTAAGTATCTTAAGGGACTTTAGTGTTGACCTAAAAGGTTTGTATCTATGTGTGTAGGTCAAACAATTTTCGAAAAGATATATAAATTTTTGAAAATGTATTTTATAGATAAGCAATCAGGCAAGCATGAAATTCATAAAAACATTATTATGTTTAAACATTATTATGTTTAAACATTATTTTGAAAATAGATTTTAAGAAAATATCCTAAAGGTTTTGAAAACATTTTGAAAAACATTTGTCAATTAATTAGTCCTTAACATCTCACCCATTCTAAGTGTCACAATATATACAAGCATGGTTGCCTTATGAGTGTTTTGTGAGATGCTTGAATAATTTTTCTTAATTTAATTTATAGATTGCTTGACCTTGAGTTAGATTCGAGTTTAATCAACTAGTAGCTTAAAAGAATTTTTCAATAATTGGCTTCCAGGTCTTGGCGAGGCACAGAGATCTTCTTTGGTCGTAGCCTTATTGGATGATCAACCCTTTCCATAGACAAAGCCTTTTAAAGAAAGAATACTTCTAATTTACTCTTTGAAAAACTCTGGTCTAACTAGTCTAGGATGTGGCGAGGTAACTTCAGTTAGTTTCCTAACGTACTATCATCTCGCCCCATCCTGGTACTAGGTTAGGCAAGTATCAAACTATCTGTTTTCCTATCAATCTGTTCTAAGTTAAGCAAGAAAAGTAAACTAGCATGTATGACATGGCAGATATATATAAGAAAAATAAGAGAATCTATGTACATGACATTTATGCATGAGTCAATCAAGTCAAAGCATTTTATTAGGTTTCTAATAATGTATCAAATTCTCGATTTGATACAAACCGTGTGAACCCGTGAATATGTCAACCCACATTGACATATTTATTGTTATTTAGTTGGATGTTTAAGTTGGGTAGGATTTTATTTAATTTCATATCTGAAGGTAATTAATTAAAATTTTAGTTCGTGGATTATGTTGAATTAAGGATTGAATTTAAATAAAAATTTAAGTTGTAGAATTATTTAAGTGTAATTATTAAGAATTAATTAGAGTTTAAATTATTATGGATTAATTAAAGTTGAAATCATTAAAAATTAATTAAAGTTGAAGTTATTAGTTAAAGTTGAGATTATTTAAGAATTAATTAAGGTTTAATTATTTGAGAATTAATTAATGTTTAATTATTAATAATTAGTTTGGATTTAACTTATTACAATTTAATTTGAATTTAAGTTATTAAGATTTAATTTGAAATTGAGATTTAATTTGAATTTAAGTTATTATGATTTAATTTGAAATTAAGTTATTTAGATTTAATTCGAATTTAAGTTAATAAGAATTAATTTGAATTTAAGTTGTTAAGAATTAGGGTTTAAGATTTCAGGGTTAAATAGTATTTGTGGGTCTAATTACATCATTTCCATTAATTCAAAAAATTCTGATTCCTTAACGTTTTCTTTTGTTTTTAAGCTTTCAAATTTATTTAATACATCTGCCTTATTTGAATTTTTGTAAGCTTTGTTAATTATATCCTTAATTTTATTGAATTCATCGTCATCTTCAGAATCATATTCTTCATCTTCATTTCAGAGTTATTTTCAGAATTATTAATTAAAATTGTATTATTATCTTCAAAATAGGTAAAATAGTTTTCAGGATTACTAATTAATGTTATGTGATTGTTATCTTCAAAATTGATAGAATTATTAATTAATGTTGCATAATTATCTTCAGCATTATCATGATTATTTTCAGAATTAATAGTTAAGGGTTGACAATTATTTTCAGAAATATTTAGATTATCTGTAGAAACATTAATTAGAGTTTGAGTAGTATTTTCTGAAACATTATCTTGAGAATCACTAATTAAAATTTCATTAATATTATCAGAAATATCTAAGGATTTGTGTGAAATAATTTCAGAATTTATTCTTATTATTGCATCATTAATTGAAGAAATTATAGAATTAATATTTATGATTTTAAGATTATTTAAATTTTCATGCAATATTTTTAATTTCTTATGCAAATTATCTAATTTAACAGGAAAATCTAAATTACAAGAAAAGTTTTATAATTGTGTAGGAATTTGAAAATAATTATTGCAAAAATTAAATTTCTGTACCTCCTTTCTCTTTGTTGTCCTGCTAATCTTCCAGTCTGGACACGGGTTCTTGTAATGCCCCTGTTTCTGGCATTTTAAGCATCTAATATGGCTTTTGTCCCCCCTAACTCCTGGCGTTGGTATCTCCGTTGCCGCCAGTGGTGACAATCGAGTCTTACGAGTAGGACACTGGTTTTTATAGTGTCCTCTCTCCCTGTACTTAAAACATATTATATGAAATTTAATTACTGACATTATTAAAAATGTACCTGATTCACCCCTGGCTCCCCCTCGATTCCTGGCTTCTTTGCTCCGTCAGTTGTTAGTCCGATGAAGAGCTTCCAGGCTCTTATACCACTTGTAGAATCGGTGTCGTCGATAGAGGGGGGTGAATATCGACTCATAATTTCTTGTCGGAACTTCGTCGTTCGTTCTTTCTAGTCAAAGAGTTAGTACGCAGCGGAATAATAAAAAACGAAAACAAACAACACAATAAGACTCGCGGGATTTATTTACTTGATTACCGACACCCTGGGTTAGTACGTCCAAGGCCTATGTACTCGGCGAGAGTCCACTAATGGTCTCCTTTCCAGAATTTCTAGAGGCCGAGAATACCCGTCTTACAGTTCAGATTACAAGCAAATAATAAGTAAATCCAAATACAACTTGTAAATAAAACGCAAACTAAAACCCGGCAACCTCTAGAAGTCCGAAGCGCCGCACGCTTCTTCCTGGAGCCTCCTTAGTCGCAGAACTTCAACATGAGTGCTTTTGCTTTGCAGAAAATGCTTAGGCGGATGTGGAAATTGATGTCTTGAGTTGAGGGATCGAAGACCCTTTTATAGTAGTGTCCCGGGCACTCTAGAGGCCTCTGAGGCACCTCATATATAGTCAAACTTGATCCGCAATCGCAAACTTCGCGCAGGGATAAAACTAACCATCCCAGGCACCTTGGACCTTCCCAGGCGCCTGGGATGTAGGGCGCCTGACCCGTGAGGGCACCCTGAACCTTGGGGCGCCTGTATTAACACAAGCACCCTAGATGCTTCTCCCAGGATCTATTTCCCCTGCGTTTGTTCTTCTGTCTTGCCTCCAATTCCAGGGACCTGCAACACAATCAAACACAAGGCAAAATATATAGATAATAATAGCCTTAACGATTGGTTCTGACTTTGGATTTCACTCGAAATCCTAGGTCGAACCGACGCCAATGTTCCCTTTCCCGGGGAACACGTCCTCACCTACTCCACACTAGAGAAGTTACTTTTGCCAATTGGAATCTCCAATTGGACATTCGCTCAACCTCAGAGAACCCGAATCTCGAGATGTCCGACCTCGACCCACCTCTACTTCTATTCGTGATCCCCGCTCGACTAAAACTTTTGCCAACCGGGACCTCCGGTTGGACTTTTGCTCGGTCTCCGATAACTCGGATCTCGAGACGTCCGACCTCGACCCATCTCTACTTCTGTCCGACAACCCTCGCTCGGCAAAGACTTCGTTGCCCGATCCCCGACCAGGACATACTGCTAAGTCCCCCGGACCAAGACTTCGTGCCCAGCTTCACTCACCAGGACTAAGTCTAACCTAGCTTCACTTGCTAGGACCCAGCTTCACTCACCAGGATTTAGTGCCCAGCTTCACTCACCAGAACTTAGTCCAACCTAGCTTCACTCGCTAGGACCCAGCTTCACTCCCCAGGATTTAGTGCCCACCTTCACTCAGCAGGACTTAGTCCAACCTAGCTTCCCTTGCTAGGACCTAGCTTCACTCACCAGGATTTCTTCAATCAAAATCACTCCTTTGCTAGTCATCATAATAGTGATTAGACTTCCTCAATCTTTAGATAAATATAACTCCAAACCTCAAGTCCGGTTTGGTTTACTCCCTTGGTCAAACTAACCAACCCTGGATTTTGGTTCACTCTGATAAACATCAGATCCTGTTTGGCTAACCTTTTGTCAACCTGATCAAGCCTGGGTTTACCCTACCAAACAAAGGTCATGTTTGGTTTAACCCTTGATCACTTTGACTAACCCTTACCTTGTCTATCATATATTACTAACTTAATTATATTGTTAAGCATCGAAATACTAGAGGAAGACATCACTGATGCATTTTGCACCAACAGAGCCAAGGTCTCACTAACGATCCAAGCATGTGCTGAGGAAGTATCACCTCCTCAAAGAGATTCACTACACCAAAAAATAGGTTTCTCAATGGTGGAATACCATTATAAAAGGCCCCAAAACCATTATTAATCAGACCAATGAGAAAGCCCTCTGTGGCCAAAGACAACAGTTTTTAAACCATTGTCTTTTTAGGTAAAACATAACGGTTTTTCACCGTTGTAAATCAATTTGAACCGTTGTCTTTTGAGTTAAAAGACAACGGGTTTTTGTAAAAATGACAATGGTTTTTCACCATTGCGTTTCAATAAAAAAAAGACAACGATTTTTAATTGTTGTCTTTAAGTACCCTTTTCTTTATCAATATTGAAGATAATAATCAAACCTTAATTAATAACTCCGAAGATAATAATCAAACCTTAATTAATAATTTTCAAAATAATTCTAATAACTTTGAAGATAATTATGAATCCTCAATTAATTATTCTACTTATTTTGAAAATAATGAGACAACCTTAATTAGTAATTCTAAAAATTATTCTACTTATTTTGATGATAATGATACCAATTTTATTAAATCTGAATATAACTCTAGAGATGAGGAAAAATATGATTCTGAAGATGAATACGAATTTATTAAAATTAAAGTTATAATTAAAAAGCCTTACAAGAGTTCAAATAAACAAAAGTATTAAATAAAATTGAAAACTTAAAAACAAAAGAAATATTAGATGAATTTGAATTCTTTGAATTAATGGAAATAATGCAATTAGATCCAAAATTATTTATCAAATCTAAAAAACTTAAATCTCAATTAATCACAAATTTTAAATTTTAAATCTTAATTAATCCAAATCTTAAATATTAAATAAAACTTAAATTAACAATTCAACTTTAATTAGACACTTAATCCTTAATTCAAAATTCAAAATCTACTAATATAAAATCCATGAACTCAAATTAAATTGATTACCTTCAATTATGAAACTAAGTAAAATTCTACCCAACTGAAACATTAAACTTGATAATAATAAATATGTCAAAGTAGGTTGGCATATTCACGGGTCCACATGTTCTGTATTAAATCGAGAATTTGATACTTTATTAGAAATCAGATTAAATTGCTTCGACTTGATTAACACATGCATAACTGTCATGCTCATTCATCTATTTATGTTTTTCTTCCGTATATCAGCCATGTCATTCATGCTAGTTTATTTCTTGGTTAATCTAGAATAACTAGATAGGAATAAGATTAGTTGACACTTGCCTAATATAGTACCAGGGTGGGGCGAGATGATAGTACGTTAGGGAAGCTTGGTCTGGGAAGTCAGGAAGGATAAGGAGTACCCGACTTGGTCGACCTAGCCAAGTGAAACTAGCTGTAGCTACCTTGCCACATCCTAGACTAGTTAGACCAGAGTTTTTCAAAAAGTAAATTGAAAGAATCATTTCATTAAAAGGCTTTGTCTAAGGAACGAGTTGTTCATTCAATAAGGTAAAGGCCAAAGAAGACCCCTGTGCCTCACCAAGACGTAGAAGCTAATTATTGAAATTTACTTTTATGTTACTAATTATTAAACTTGAATCTAACTCATGGTCAAACAATCTATAAAATTAAATTGAGAAAAATTATTCAAGCATCCCACAATACTCATAAGGCAACCATGCTTGTTTGTCATGCGACAATTAGAATGGGTGAGATGACAAGGACTAATCAATTGATAACTGCTTTCAAAATGTTTTAAAAAATCCTTAGAATATTTTCTTAAAAAATTTATTTTAAAAATAGTGACTAAACATAATAATGTTTTAATGAATTTTATACATAATTGTGTGTACTTATAAATAGATTTCAAAAATTATATATCTTTTTGAAATTTGTTTGACCTGCACTTAGACACAAATCCTCTAGGTCACACTAAAGTCCCTTAAGACACTTAGGTAGAGTTTCTTGTAGTTAACAAGGATAGCCAGAAGGTGTCAGGTTGAGGAGGAGTCTATCTTTTTGCGAACATTTCTTTTGAAAATTATTTTTCAAAAATTATTCTTTTCAAAAATTTATTTCTGTCAAAATGATTTTTGATTAAAAAATTATTACTTCTTTCAAATGCTTTTCGAAAAAAAATCAAAAATTTATTATATTTTTAAATTATTTTTCAAAAAATACTTCTTCAAAAATTATCATATTATTTCAAAAATATTTTTCTAAAATATGCATTAATTTCTCTTATGATTTAGATAAACTCTAAAGACACATACGAAATTTTCCTTTTGATCTGCAAGGATTCCTAAAATTATGTCAGGCTTAGGGGGAGTCTCAATCAAAAGAACAATTCGTATTTTGATTACTTTAAACTTAATATATATATATATATATATATATATATAGAAATTTTATTCTAAGGACCTTACTGCGTAAACTCGTGCACACCTAGTGTATTTGATTTTTCTTTATTTTTCATTTTATTATTTGTTCTTTATTTTTTGATTGTGATTACCCCTAGGGTTTAGTCTTCCCATTTGGGTTATAGTATTAAGCACAAAAAAAAATTCAAACCAAAGAAATAGTTAAGGTTTGCACGGAGTTTGCGCGGTAAGGTCCTTAGCATAGCAAAACTCTGTATATATATATATATATATATATATATATATATATATATATATATATAATGTAATTCTTTTCATTTGAATCGAACCCTAAGACTTAGAGAAAGTTCAACTTGTGCTCAACAAGCTTCCAAGGACTGTGTCAGGTTTAGGGGGAGGTTCAAATTAAAAGAACCATTTGAAGTTTCAAAAAAACTATATTTTCAAAAAATACTTTATTTTTGAAAATAAAATATTCTCTTTTTCCAAAATATATTTTGAAAATCTTTTGTCTTTTCAAACATCTTTGAAAATCTTTAGAAAATTTCTTGAGTTTGGCAAAATCTTCAAGACACATAGGAAAATTTTCCTTGTAGTTAACAAGGTTTCCTAGGATTGTGTCAGATTGGGGAGGAATCAAAATCAAGAAATTTATTTTTTGAAAATTAAATTGGAAACATTTTATCTTGATTGGAAAATCTCTAAGACACATAGGAAATTCTCTTGTGGTCAACAAGATTCCTAGGATTGTGTCAAATTTAGAAAAATTCAAATTAATAAAGTACTTATCTTGTCAAATATTACTCAAGTACTTAGCATTCTCTAAAATATTTTTCAAAAAAAAGGGAATACTGGTTTACAGAATAAAATAAAAAAGGAGGATTTTTGAAAAGTATGTTTTCTTTAAAAAATCTTAAACATTTTCAAAAATTTGTATTGTTGGTGCAAATTTTAAATCTTTATTATTGCCTTCTATTTCTTTTTGATGTATGTCAAAGGGGGAGAGAGTGCTTAAATCTTTGTATTGCCTTCTATTTCTTCGATTTTCCCCAAAGTATTGACCTAAAACCCTTAGACTAAAACCTAACTTAAAGATTATTGTCAAACATCAAAAAGGGAGGAGATTGTTGATGCAATGAGCATCAGCCATGAACAGTCAACCTCTAGTGTTTCGATGTTGGAAAATATACCATGGTCTGGTCAAAGTGATCAAGGGTTAAGCCAAACAGGGTCTGATATTTGGTAGGGTAAACCCAAGCTTGATCAGGTTGACCAAAGGGTTAGCCAAATGGTACCTGATTTTTTGTAGGGTGGTCAAACCTAGATCTGATATGTTTGATAATATGTCAAGGTTTGATCAGTTAGAACATTGGTTAGCCAAGCAGGACCTGATATTTGGCAGAGTAAATAGTACCCAGAGTTGGTCAGTTTGACCAAGAGATAAGCCAAATAGGACTTGATGTTTGGCAGAATGACTAAACCCATATCTGGTCAGATAGACCAAGGACTAAGCCAAATAGGACTTGATGTTTGGCAGAAAGAAGTCTAGTCAGGATTAAGATAACTAGCAAAGAAGTTCTTATCAAGGCACGAAGTCCTAGTCAAGGGTTAGGCATTGAAGTCCTGGTTCGGGGAATTGGGCACGAAGTCTTGACTTGCAGGGTTGAGCACGAAGACTTGGTCCGGGGGACCGAGCAGAAGACTTTGCTGAGTGGGGATCGCGGACAGGAGTCGAGACAGGTTGAGGTCGAACGTCGTCGAGTTCCAAATTCTCGAAGGCCGAGCAAAAGTCCTGGCTGGGGATCCGGCAACGAAGACTTGGTGAGTGAAGCCGAGCACGAAGACTTGGTCCAGGGGACCTAGCAAAAGTCTTTGCCGAGCGGGGATCGCGAATAGGAGTCGAGACGGGTTGACGTCGAACGTCGTCGAGTTCTGGATTCTCAGAGGCAGAGCAAAAGTCCAACTGGAGGTCTTGGTTAGCAAAAGATAACTTCTCCAGAGTGGAGTAGGCGAGGACGCGTTCCCTGGGAAAGGGAACAGTAGGCGTCGGTTCGACCTAGGATTTCATTTGAAATCCAAAGTCAGAATCAGTTAGCTCTGGCTGTTAATCATTAAGGCTTAGGATTATTGGTTTTGTCTTGTGTTTGTTTGTCTTGCAAGAACCTAGAGTTGGAAGCAAGAAAGGAGAGCAAACGCAAGAAAACAATAGCCTAGGAAAGGGCTTCCTGGGTGCCTGAATAGCTCCCAGGTGCCTGAATAGCTCCCAGGCGCCTAGGATGCAGGCCTGATCTCTGCGCCGAGTATGCTAGTTCAGATAAATTTTTGACCGCACCGAGGGCGCATAAAAGGTCATTCAGGCGCCTGAATAAGTACTATATAAAGGGGTCGAGTGCAACAATTTAGATCATCAATTCAGACATCCGCTTACTCATTCTGTGCAAAGGAAAAGTGTTGAGACGAAGCTCTGTGACCAAGGAGGCTTCAGGAGGAAGTGCGTGATGCTTCGGAGTTCCAGATTGCTCGACAATCCTAACCAATCTGGAACTCCGAAGCATCGTGCACTTCCTCCTGGAGCCTCCTTGGTCGCAGAGCTTTGCCTTGAGCACTTTTGCTTTCCACAGATTGAATGAGCAGATGGAAAACTTGATATCTGAAGTGAGGGGTCAGACCCCTTTTTATACTAACTTCTTGGGCACCTGATAAGCTTCTGGGTGCCTCATAAGTGATCAAATTTGATCTGTAATAGCGAACTCGGCGTAAGGGATAAGGTTCCCTTCCCAGGCGCCTGGGATGAATCAGGCGCCTAGGATGTTGGGTGCCTGACCAATATAGGGTGCCTGATGTTAGGACCGTGACCGTTAAGCTAGAGGGGGGGGGAGTGAATAGCTTGTTCTCGATTTTTCTTCCTACATGTTAGTTCGCAAGCGGAATAAACAAAAACTAAAACTTAGAGGAACACACTGATTGACGTAGTTCGAAGATAAAACTCCTACTCCATGGCTGTCCGTAAGGTGGACGACCCCGATCCTTCAGTGAATGATTCCCCGGAGCACCTCCGGCTATCTCTCGTAGCTCCTGGTGGGTGGAGAAACCTCACCACAAACCTTGTACACGATCTGAGCAATACAGGCTACCAACAAGCTTTACCCAAGCAAGTTTCGCCAAGAAGAAAAGGCCTTAAACGAGCTCCCTTAAATAGAGCTCGAGGCTGAAAGTGACCGTTACCAGTCGACTGACCTTACTCGAATTCGAATTTCACAGCATGACCTTTCGAATTCTGGCCACACCAGTCGACTACCCCAGGGACAGTCAACTGGTCCTTCCCTAAGCCTAGGGTTACTTTTCCCGAGTACATTTCTCTCCGCACTCGAACCCTCCCGGCTTAGTTCCTGAGTACAATCCCTCAACACTCGGACCCTCACGGTCTGGTTGACTCTTCATCTAGCAGCCTCGATCTGTTGCCTTCACGCCCTCTTCGTCTTCGGCTCCCGTCCCTCAGATGCGCACACAAGCCCTCAGCTTGCCTCCATGCCATCCTTCACACATGCCTCGAAGTCCACGTCCCTCTGCTCATCGTCCCTACTCCAGCAGCCTTGATCTATTGCCTTCAAGCCCTCTTTGACTTTGACCCTCGTCCCTCATATGCACACGCAAACACACGGCTTGCCTCCATGTCATCCTTCACGTATGCCTCGATGTCCGCTTCCCTTGGCTCATCATTCCTGCTTCGTCCATGATCCCTTGGATGTGCACACAAGCCCACGGCTTGCCTCCATGCCACCCTTCACCGTACCTGAAGACATCCAACCAAGTCTATGTGTACGTGCAAACCTGCATACTCATATACCTATTAGACCAACATGAAACTCTAACTTAACCATATTGACACACACATCAAAACCCATGATCCTCCAGATCATACTTGGGCTGATTGCCCCAACAATCTCCCCTTTTTTGATGTGTGATAATATGTTTATGTTAGGTACAATAACAACAATAGCAATAGTAATTGAAAATTAAAAGTATAACACATTAAGAGACATACACATGTCCTCCCCCTTAACCTATACCCTCCACATAATTTTCAATTCTTTACTCACAACACCAAGTTCTCCCACGTCAAGTTAAACCTAACTTAACACCACAAATTCACCCCCTTTGACACCATCAAAACGATTGCCCCCAACAATCCTACCCCTAGTGCCAATGAGAAGCCATTTTATTTCTGAAAAACCCCTGAGAAATCACAAACCAGAAAGATCAGTTGATTGATCCAACATCAATCGACTGGTACCCTTATTTCGCAAACTTACAGAAAGATCAGTCGACTCCCCCATGGGCAGTCGACTGATACAGTCCATTTCTGAAATTTCCAGCCGAATTTCAAAAACCCCTAGAAAATTCCACAAAATTCGAAAAAAATTAAAACTTTGCAAGCACATTTGTTAGGATATAATCTACCCTAGAAAAATATTGTTTCGTGAAAAATATCAAATATGCTTGACTTTTGGTACAAATTCCAATTATTTGAAAATGTATCATTTTGTATCAACTTCTTATCCCTTATTTGATTCTACGTGTTTACCAAGCCTATCCTATACCATCTCAACCATAGACTTGTTTTTGATGGTGCAGGCAGCACTTAAGTCAAACCCGGGTTTTGATAATGGCAAAGGGTTCATAAGTTAAGATGTTATTGTGGTCTAATGTGTTTACTAAGTGTGCAGGAAGATGTCCTAGGTACAATAGTCAATGAAGTCCTGGCAAAGGGCTGGGCAAAGAAGTCCTGGTCAAGGACTGGGCAAAGAAGTCCTGGTCAAGGACTGGGCAAGAAGACCTGACCGGAAGTCGGGCAAAGAAGTCCTGGTCGAGGACTGGGCACAAAGTCCTGGCAAGGGGTTGGGCACCGAAGACCTGACCGGAAGTTGGGCACGAAGACCTGGTCAGGTGGATCGGGCAAAAGTGCAACCGGAGGAGCCGGTTGGAAAAAGGTAAACTCTCCTGAGAGGAGTAGGTGAGGACGCGTTCCTCGTCGAGGGAACAGTAGGCGTCGGTTCGACCTAGGGTTCCATTTGGGAGACCCGAAATCAGAACCAAGACAGCTACGACTGTAAATATTGACTAACTTTCTTGCTTTGTTTGGTTTGAAACTAACCTTGGTTGCAGTGACTGAAGGAGTGTGTTTCTGCAGCTCCGAACGCCCTAAAGGAAGGGGGTAGGAAACTGGGCTAGGCGCCCGCGACGTCCCGGGCGCCCAAGGTGAAAAGCCAAAGCAGTAATTAAGCAAGACAGAAATCACACTAGGCTAGGCGCCCAGAAGGTCCCGGTCGTCCAAGGTCAAAGCCAATGAGGTAATCGAAGCAAATTAGCCACGAAGCCAGCAGACCAAGTCAAGCTAGGCGCCCAGGAGGTCCCGGGCGCCCTCGTCAGCTCCAGAGGCCAAGTCGAAGGGGATAAGCACTGATCGAGCTACGGATTGAGTTTTCCGCAGATGAAGGCATGTGTCAGGCGCCCCCAGGAGCACTATAAAAGGGGCTCGACCCCAAGGCTTCAAAGACACAACTTTCTAACACTTCTAAGCTTTTCGTTCAAGCGCTCTGCTCCGGCAAACTCCGACTTCGAGATTCTAGCGCTCACGATGACCCTCTGCTCCGAAGTACGATCTACATCGGGCGTCAGTAACTAAAAGTGTAGTTCCTTTCATTTACTGCAATATTCTTATACTGAAATTTGTAACCCTTTTGCGCGATTATAGAATTGCCCAAAGTAAATGGTCAAGGACCGTGGGCCTTGGAGTAGGAGCCGACCGCGACTCCAAACCAAGTAAAATACTTGTGTTTCTGTGTGATAGTTTTTGTTTCCGCTGCATTTACTCTTTCCTTAATCCGAAGAAAAAGTTTTAATGATATTCACCCCCCTCTCTATCATTTATCTCGATCCAACAAGTGGTATCAGAGCAGGGTAGCTCAAATTTGGTGCAACCACCAATTTGGGAGTTTTTTGGATTTTTACAAAATTTTTAATTTCTTTTTCGATCGAATTTTTCTCGTTAATCGAGGTTGGTGCAACACCACTCGATCGTTTCTTTTAAATATCTTATTCCCGCACTACTAATCCAAGACCAAGTCTTGGGATAGTTTTTTTCGTTATTATTTTAGAAAATCTAAATGGCCATGCAAGAGGGTTTCAGTACAGCCAGACCACCACTCTTTAGTGGAGAAGACGTCTCCTACTGGAAGAGTCAGATGGAAGTCCACCTGAAAACTCAGGTGGACATGTGGATCATAATCCAATCTGGTATGGAAATCCCGAAAAATGCTGAAGGAGTGGCACAGCCTTACACAGAATGGGATGCCTCGCTGAAAAAGAAGATCGAGGCTGATGCAAAGGTGACCCAGACACTCCAATGCGGACTAACCAAAGAAGAGCTGAAGCGGGTGGGACCCTTCAACAGTGCGAAGGAACTCTGGGGTAAGTTGATTGAACTGCACGAAGGAACCTTTGACACCCGAATCACAAGAAGGACCTACTGCTGAACAAGTTATACACAATCAAAATGAACGACGACGGAAAGCTCACCATTTTGGAAGACGGCAAAATAACAGTAAGTGGTTATTCTAAAGCTGAATTAGCAGAATTAATTGCTTACCTATCTAGTAACTTGGCGAAAGCCAAAATTCTAGTCGAGTCTCTTCAACAGGAAGTAAGACTCCTGAAAGAGGGCGCTGACTCTAGATCTTTGACTGAGAAGGTTCAAGAAGGAACCTCTATTCAAGTTGAAAAGCTTGAGAAAGAGAACTCCTCCTTGAAAACTCAAGTCAAGGACCATAGAACAGCTTTAGAACGATTCACTTCGGATTCCAAGGGTCTTGACATGATCCTTGGAAAACAGAAGTCCGTTCTAAATCGATCCGGGTTAAGATATCGAACCAAGGCTAGACAAAGGTCATATTATGTTGTATTGAACCAATCTAGGCCCAAAGTTCAGGCATGGGTACCCAAACTTTGCCTGAACAACCAAGCTGGACCAAACCAGTATTGGATCCCCAAGGACAAAATTCATATCTTGCCTAATCACTACCGTGGCTTTAGTGTAACACCCCACTAAAATTCCCTTCAATATTATCCCTAATATTGAGTAGGATTGCATGAATAATAGCCATATTGAGTATGATTCATGAATGATAGTTAGAGTTGTGGAAATTTTAGTGTATGTGTTAATAGGTCTTATATGGGCTCTAAATGGTGGAAATTCCTAATAGATCTTGAATAACACTTCATTAGTTATTCTAATGGGCCCCATGAGGATAAAAGAAATAACACATCATGTAATGGGCTTTACTTTAGATGGGCTTGCAAAAGAATAAAAAAAAATGAAATGATGTAGGTGCCAAGGATGTAACCTTGGACCTTAGAGATGTTGTAAGCCTTAAGAATGCATATGTAACCAATTCACCTAGCAAGGGAGTGCTATTAGGAGGATAAAGGAAATTGTAGATAGGTGTAAGGATAAGGGAGATGAAGAGGCACCATGGAGGATGAAGAGTCACCATGGAAGGAAAAGGGTAATCATGGAAAATGAAGAGGCATATTCTTCATTTACTATAAGAAGATGAGGAAAGAAAAAAATGTCATAAGGCATTTTCTCCTCCTTCTCATTGCCGAAACCACCCAAGCCCTTTCTCCTTCAAGAAAATTCTCTCCAAGAAGATCTAGTGAAAGCTTTGGGTTTGTGAAGCAAAGGGAAGAACCAAGGAGCAAGAAGTTCTTTCTTTCTCCTTCTAGGTGATATATTTTGTTTGGAAATCTTTAGTACAAGGGTAAGACTCCCCTCACCTACAACATAATAGCTTATATACGTTTTGTTTATGTTCTTGTATGATCTTGCGATGTATTGCTAAAAATCGTGAAGTTTTTCCCTATGAGTGGTTTCGGCCAAGCATGGATTTAGGGCCTAGGTTTGTGTTTGAGGCTATCTAATGACTCCAATATTTTCTTGATGTTAAGTTATGAGTTATGATGAAAAAAAGATGAAGCAAAAAGACCCATAAAAGTTTAGGCCAAGGCTCTCAAGAAGCCATAGACTTTTTAGCCATAAGAAGATGTTTGAGTTCTTTTTGACTAGCTAATGATTTTTTTTAATTCCTTGTTAATGTTTGTTTGAGGGTTTTATATATATTTTAGGCCATGTTTTCCCTCTGAACATGTTCGGTTAATACCCTAAATAATGGCAAAAAAATGAGTTAAAAATGTCATGTTACTTGCTAATGCTTCCTAGTGTTAGGGTATATATTATATGCATGTTGTATGAATCAATTGCTTTTGTTTTTGTCATTTTCATGTTGATAAGAACCTTAGAAGTTTCTGATCAGTTTCTTAAATTAGGTTTTAGGATGGGTTAAGGTCACTACTTCACTTGATAATGTCTCTTGGTAATAGGATATTCAATGTATGCATGTTGTATGAGTTGTTAGATGTTGTGATGTGTTTTTATGTCATGATAATCCTATCTAAATGTTTTGATCAGTAGATTATATGATGAATTAAGGTTGAATTAAAGGTATCCATGTTTCATTATGGCATGATAGATGAAAAAAAAATGGAACAAGTTCCCTAGGTGTATCTCTTGTAATAGGATATTCAATGTAAGTATGTTGTTTGAATTTTAACCCTAACTTTGTGTGTCATGCATAATGATCTTGTATGCTTATATTATGTGTCATGTTTTAGTAGGTTTATTTATGAATGTTTTAAACCATATGGCATGAACATATGTATTATGATATGTATATTATGATTATGTAGACCTATGCATGTTTTATGTTGAATGTCATGAACCTATGTAGTATGTATCATGTTCATATGGATCCTACTCATGCATGCTTTATGATAGATACCATGATCATATATGCTATGTGCTATGTACCATGTATGTAGAAACTTATCTAGGCATGCTTACCTTATGTACCATGACCATGCAAACTTCATGAACTAAGATGATGTTATGCCTTAGGGCCTAAGTATGTATGTATGTCATGCCTTATGAATGAAGATGATGAATGAAGATAATGTTTATGCCTTTAAGGCATTATGATGTTATGCATGAACTATGAATGATGAAATTCTAAGTATGCTTTATACCATGCTTCATGTACTAAGATCATGTTTATGTCTTCAATTATGCTATGAATGTTCTATGAATGTATGAATGATGAAGCATGTGAAGCTATTTTACTTTATAAATGGGCTTGTACCGGACCGAAGTAAGGGTCCAAGGGATGGGTTCCTTATGAAAGCCTCGGTTCTGGACTACCGTAGCTGTCCACGGTTTTGGGACTACCGTAGCTGTCCAACAGGGATGGGCACCTTAAGAATGCCTCGGTTCTGGGACTACTGTAGTTGTCCTTACCCTAGTAGGTCGAGACTAGCTACCTCGCATTTACTTAGGGATACGCGCATATGATGTATGTATGTGGTACAAGCCGGGGACCCCCCCCCCATGATGTTATGATTATGTTTAAGTATTTATAAGTATGATTTTCAAATAAGCATCCTTATGTTATGTGCATTTAACTCATGCATTCATTCATGTTATGCATCTATGTTTAGGTCAAGAACCATGACATGTTAAGTATGTCATATGCTATGTTTAATGTTTATGCACATGTTTATGTTTAATGATATTTCATATGCTATGTTTAATGTTTATGCACAAGTTTAATGATATTTCATATGCTATGTTTAATGTTTATGCACATGTTTATGTTTAATGATATTTCATATGCTATGTTTAATGTTTATGCACATGTTTAATGATATTTCATATGCTATGTTTAATGTTAAGAACATGTTTATGTTTAATGATATTGCATATGCTATGTCTAATGTTTATGCACATGACTATGTTTTAAAGATTATGCGAATGTTAGGTACCTTAAGTACTTACTCATGCCATATGTCCTTAATAACGACACACATATTCATGTTTTAAGTGTTTATGCTTACGTGCTTTAGATGCTTTATGTATTTATTCATGTTATATGTTTATGTCAAATGATGTAGATTTCTATTTATATGTGATGTACGGATTTTGTGAGTAAACAAGGAGCTTACTAAGCATTTTATGCTTATAGTCTACCTTCTTATGTTGTAGATCAAACTAAAGGTTTCTAAAGAAGAGGAAGCAGCAGGAGGGCATGTGTGTGTGTGACAGTGACTTGGCAGAACGATCCTACTGTTGTCTTTACTCTTACTTATGGACTTATTTCTCATGGACTTAATGTTGCTACTTATAAACTGCATGTGTTAGTTCTTATGTTTACGCTTACTACTTGTTGGAGTTGAAGTTCTTTATGATATACATGCTTAATGTAGAACTATATACTCTCTTGTTAAATATGCTATGTTATGATTCACATGCTTAATGTAGTTTAGTTAGAAAGAAATTTATCCAATTGCATATGTTCATGATTTAGTATTATTTCCGTTGTTATATTTACGCTTCATATGCAATAATGTACGAAAAAAGGTAACACGTCGCTCACGTAAGGGGCAGGCGTTACAGCTTTGTATCAGAGCGAAATTGCCATCTCACTACACACACCTCAAGCCTGCATCCTGCCGCTTCCAAGTAAGATCTTACCTTACCTGATTTAAGTATGTTTGTTTTATGTTTACTTATGATAGGAATGTTTCTAGACTAACCATACAAGTAGATGTGATACCCTCTATGGTTCTAGAACGATAAGGAATGCTTATGACTAAGTATACAAATACGAAATTATGGAATCATGTTTTTACCTGGGAATGGAAACTTAGGGTAGTACCTTACCTTACCTTATAATGAAAAAATGATACAAATGCATGTATATACATGAAAATGATGAAAATGATAAATGATCTTATACTAGCTTGTTGTTGTAATATGAGAACAACATGGCTAGAAGAAGTACTAGAATTAATGATACCGTACCTCAGCCTGACCTGACGCACCTAGTGACAGAACTCCAGCGTCAACTCACCGAGCAGCAGCAGACCATCAACACCTTGATGAGTCAGCAAGCAAATACTACCGTTCCATCTGCAAACCAGACAGTGACACCTGTAGTGCCTCCGACTCCGCCAGCACCCCCGACAGGCCCTGCCACCGGTATGCGACCGGAAGCTTACTTAATCCAGTGGCAGAGGCTGAAGCCGGAAACTTTTATGGGTGCTTGCGAATGGTGGGATGCTCAGGCCTGGCTCAAGACGGTAGAGAGTACTATGGAGCTGCTGGACTGGCCGGAGCACGAGAAGGTCAAATGTGCATCATTCTGCCTTTCTGGCGATGCCTGAATGTGGAGGGAAAGGGTCAAGGCCAAGAGACCCGTGAACCAGATGAAATGGACGGACTTCGAATCAGAATTTTACGAGGAGTTCTTCCACATGCGGGTCACCAACAAACACTACGACGAGTTTACGGAATTCCGTCAAGGGGATCTGTCAGTCAGTGAAGCTGTCAAGAGATTCAATAGGTTGGCTCGCCTATGTCCCGAGTTGGTCAAGACGGAGAAAGAAAAGGTCCACCTGATGCTGAAAATGTTGCGGCCCGAGATAGCTCTGAACATGGCCGGCGGAGTTAACCGACCGCAGACCGCAGAGGAGTTGTTCAGTAGTGGCTTGATCACCGAGCACTATCTGAACAGTATTAATCAGCAGAAGGGGATGCCGACAGAGAACAAGAACCAAGCCAACTCAGGAGGTCCGCACACGGGCACCAGCTGGAAAGGGAACCGCGACGACAAAAAGAAATGGAACAATCCTAAAGGCGGTCCAGCGAACAAGAAGGCCAAGATCAACCCGTGCGCGAAATGTGGAAATAAGCATCTTGGAGAATGTCGCAGAGGTACAAATAAATGCTACACCTGCGGATTGGAAGGACAGAAGGCCATCGACTGTCCTATTAAGCCTCAGGCACCACCTCAGCAGCTGATCCAGCACCAGGGTGCCCCTGCCCAACTGCATTATATGCAAGCTGCACTGGAAGGTCCTCAGATAAGTCAAGGCAGATTGGAAGCCCCACAAGTTACGACAAACGCCAGGGTTTTCTCACTTACCAAGGAGGACACAGCGAATGTTTCAACGGTTGTTACAGGTCAGATCTTTATTTACAGTCAGCATGCTACTGCATTATTTAACACTGGAGCAACGCATTCGTTTATTTCCATGCCTTACTCTAAGAATATAGACATACCTCTACAAGCTCTAGACTGTAAATTTCTAACAACCCTGCCTTCGGGAGAAACAATGGCATCCACCCACGTGTTGCGTGCAGCACCAATTAGAATCGCAGGAAGAGATCTCTATTGCGACCTGATAGTACTCGACATGCAAGATTATGATGCAATACTGGGTATGGATTTTCTGAGCAAATACGGTGCTTCTATCAAGTGCCGTAAGCAAAAAGTGGTATTCCAGCCCGAGACGGAACCTATGTTTGAATTCATCGGAGAGCCAAGGAAGAGAACCGGGAAATTCTTATCGGTTCTAAAGGCGCAGAAGATGCTAGCGAAAGGATACACTGGTTTTCTAGCATATGTGGTCAGCACCACCCAAACAAAGGATCAGAAACTAAGTGATGTCAGAGTGGTATGCAAATATCCGGAGGTATTCCCAGACGATCTACCAGGATTGGCCCCGGACAGAGAAATCGGATTTGAGATCGAACTGATTCCTGGCACTAATCCGATCTCCAAGGCACCTTACCGTATGGCGTCAGCTGAGTTGAAGGAGCTTCAAGGACAGCTGCAAGAGTTACTCGACAAGGGTTTTATTTGCCCGAGTCACTCTCCATGGGGAGCTCCAGTACTGTTCATGAAAAAGAAAGATGGAACTATGCGCCCGTGCATAGATTATCGAGCTCTAAATAATGTGACGATTAAGAACAGGTATCCCCTTCCAAGGATCGACGACCTATTCGACCAACTAAAGGGAGCTACCGTCTTTTCGAAGATCGATCTTAGATCAGGTTACCATCAAGTTAAGGTAAAACCAGACGATATCCCGAAGACGGCTTTCCGGACTAGATACGGACACTTTGAATTCGTTGTCATGCCCTTCGGAGTAACTAATGCTCCCGCCATATTTATGGACCTGATGAATCGGGTATTCTTGGCATTCCTTGACAAGTTCGTGATTGTCTTCATCGACGATATCCTCATCTATTCGAGATTCCGAGAAGGTGGGAAAAAAAAGAGAGAAGAAATAAAAGATGATAAAGTAATGAGTAGAAAAATGACTAAGATTAGAAGATAATTGAGGGAGTAATTGGATAAATGTTTTTATGGCTGAAGAAGTAAGTGTTGCTGAGAATAGAGCATCAATAAGGACAACAAAGAAATGATTGGTGACATTAGTGGAAGATAACTGTGACATTAATTTTAAGTTCGAGTACGAACTTTCCAGAAAGTATGGAGAATTGTAACACCCCACTAAAATTCTCTTCAATATTATCCATAATATTGAGTAGGATTGCATGAATAATAGCCATATTGAGTATGATTCATGAATGATAGTTAGAGTTGTGGGAATTTTAGTGTATGTGTTAATAGGCCTTATATGGCTCTAAATGGTGGAAATTACTAATGGGTCTTAAATAGCACTTCATTAGTTATCCTAATGGGCCCCATGAGGATAAAAGAAATAACACATCATGTAATGGGTTTTACTTTAGATGGGCTTGCAAAAGAATAAAAAAAATGAAATGATGTAGGTGCCAAGGATCTAACCATGGACCTTAGAGATGTTGTAAGCCTTAAGAATGCATATGTAACCAATTGCCCTAGCAAGGGAGTCCTATTAGGAGGATAAAGGAAATTGTAGATAGGTGTAAGGATAAGGGAGATGAAGAGGCACCATGGAGGATGAAGAGTCACCATGGAAGGAAAAGGGTAATCATGGAAAATGAAGAGGCATATTCTTCATTTACTATAAGAAGATGAGGAAAGAAAAAAATGTCATAAGGCATTTTCTCCTCCTTCTCATTGCCGAAACCACCCAAGCCCTTTCTCCTTCAAGAAAATTCTCTCCAAGAAGATCTAGTGAAAGCTTTGGGTTTGTGAAGCAAAGGGAAGAACCAAGGAGCAAGAAGTTCTTTCTTTCTCCTTCTAGGTGATATATTTTGTTTGGAAATCTTTAGCACAAGGGTAAGACTCCCCTCACCTACAACATAATAGCTTATATATGTTTTGTTTATGTTCTTGTATGATCTTGCGATGTATTGCTAAAAATCGTGAAGTTTTTCCCTATGAGTGGTTTCGGCCAAGCATGGATTTAGGGCCTAGGTTTGTGTTTGAGGCTATCTAATGACTCCAATATTTTCTTGATGTTAAGTTATGAGTTATGATGAAAAAAAGATGAAGCAAAAAGACCCATAAAAGTTTAGGCCAAGGCTCTCAAGAAGCCATAGACTTTTTAGCCATAAGAAGATGTTTGGGTTCTTTTTGACTAGCTAATGATTTTTTTTTAATTCCTTGTTAATGTTTGTTTGAGGGCTTTATATATATTTTAGGTCATGTTTTCCCTCTGAACATGTTCGGTTAATACCCTAAATAATGGCAAAAAAATGAGTTAAAGATGTCATGTTACTTGCTAATGCTTCCTAGTGTTAGGGTATATATTATATGCATGTTGTATGAATCAATTGCTTTTGTTTTTGTCATTTTCATGTTGATAAGAACCTTAGAAGTTTCTGATCAGTTTCTTAAATTAGGTTTTAGGATGGGTTAAGGTCACTACTTCACTTGATAATGTCTCTTGGTAATAGGATATTCAATGTATGCATGTTGTATGAGTTGAAAGATGTTGTGATGTGTTTTTATGTCATGATAATCCTATCTAAATGTTTTGATCAGTAGATTATATGATGAATTAAGGTTGAATTAAAGGTATCCATGTTTCATTATGGCATGATAGATGAAAAAAAAATGGAACAAGTTCCCTAGGTGTATCTCTTGTAATAGGATATTCAATGTAAGTATGTTGTTTGAATTTTAACCCTAACTTTGTGTGTCATGCATAATGATCTTGTATGCTTATATTATGTACCATGATTTAGTAGGTTTATTTATGGATGTTTTAAACCATATGCCATGAACATATGTATTATGATATGTATATTATGATTATGTAGACCTATGCATGTTTTATGTTGAATGTCATGAACATATGTAGTATGTATCATGTTCATATGGATCCTACTCATGCATGCTTTATGATAGATACCATGATCATGTATGTTATGTACTATGTACAATGTATGTAGAAACTTATCTATGCATGCTTACCTTATGTACCATGACCATGCAAACTTCATGAACTAAGATGATGTTATGCCTTAGTGCCTAAGTATGTATGTATGACATGTCTTATGAATGAAGATGATGAATGAAGATAATGTTTATGCCTTTAAGGCATTATGATATTATGCATGAACTATGAATGATGAAATTCTAAGTATGCTTTATACCATGCTTCATGTACCAAGATCATGTTTATGTCTTCAATTATGCTATGAATGTTCTATGAATGTATGAATGATGAAGCATGTGAAGCTATTTTACTTTATGAATGGGCTTGTACCGGACCGAAGTAAGGGTCCAAGGGATGAGCTCCTTATGAAAGCCTCGGTTCTGGACTACCGTAGCTGTCCACGGTTCTGGGACTACCGTAGCTGTCCAACAGGGATGGGCACCTTAAGAACGCTTCAATTCTGGGACTACCGTAGCTGTCCTTACACTAGTAGATCAAGACTAGCTACCTCGCATTTACTTAGGGATGCGCGCATATGATGTATGTATGTGGTACAAGCTAGGGACCCCCCCCATGATGTTATGATTATGTTTAAGTATTTATAAGTATGATTTTCAAATAAGCATCCTTATGTTATGTGCATTTAACTCATTTATTCATTCATGTTATGCATCTATGATTAGGTCAAGAACTATGTCATGTTAAGTATGTCATATGCTATGTTTAATGTTTATGCACATGTTTATGTTTAATGATATTTCATATGCTATATTTAATGTTTATGCACATGTTTATGTTTAATGATATTTCATATGCTATGTTTAATGTTTATGCACATGTTTAATGATATTTCGTATGCTATGTTTAACGTTATTCACATGTTTATGTTTAATGATATTGCATATGCTATATCTAATGTTTATGCACATGACTATGTTTTAAAGATTATGCGAATGTTAGGTACCTTAAGTACTTACTCATGTCATATGTCCTTAATAACGACACACATATTCATGTTTTAAGTGTTTATGCTTACGTGCTTTAGATGCTTTAAGTATTTATTCATGTTATATGTTTATGTCAAATGATGTATATTTCTACTTATATGTGATGTACGGATTTTGTGAGTAAGCAAGGAGCTTACTAAGCATTTTATGCTTATAGTCTACCTTCTTATGTTGTAGATCAAACTAAAGGTTTCTAATGAAGGGGAAGCAGCAGGAGGGCATGTGTGTGTGTGGCAGTGACTTGGCAGAACGATCCTACTATTGTCTTTACTCTTACTTATGGACTTATTTCTCATGGACTTAATGTTGCTACTTATAAACTGCATGTGTTAGTTCTTATGTTTATGCTTACTACTTGTTGGAGTTGAAGTTCTTTATGATATACATGCTTAATGTAGAACTATATACTCTCTTGTTAAATATGTTATGCTATGATTCACATGCTTAATGTAGTTTAGTTAGAAAGAAATTTATCCAATTGCATATGTTCATGATTTAGTATTATTTCCGCTACTATATTTACGCTTCATATGCAATAATGTACGGAAAAAAAAGTAACATGTCGCTCACGTAAGGGGCAGGCGTTACATTTAGTCCATGGGGAGCCAACTTAAAAACCATTTTTATAGTTAAATAAATTCTTTTTCTTATTGTAAAATTGCATGCTTGCTTGTTTATTTATTTTCTGCAATTTACCATGCTTAGACCTAGGACTGGTTAGACTAAGGACTAAACCAATTAACTGAAATTTGAACAACATAGTATTGGGTGGATGTGAGATAATAGTACGTTAGTGAAGCCATTTTGGCGGAACTAGCCGAAGCTACCGATCCAAGACTCAAACTAGTTAGACCAAAATCTTTCAAGAAGTAACTTGAAGATGGATTTTCAATAAAAGGTTTTGTCAAGGAAAGGGTTGATGATCCAATAAGGCTACGGCCAAAGAAGGCCTAGTGCCTCGCCAAGACCTGAAAGCTGATTATTGAAAACCAAATTGACTTTACTATTGTCAGATTTGAATCTAACACAGATTTCTATTAATTTTAGATTCAACCATATAATTAATTGGTTTTTCAAAATTAATTTAACTTTTCAAAACTAATCATGGTTTTTCAAAATAAAATCTTTACCTCTATTAAAATCTGTCTCACAAAATCCCATAAGTTAAACGTGATTGATAACTATATACCGGGTGAGATAGTTAGGACTTAACTCAAAATCTGGTTTCTGTAATGTTGTCAAATAAAAACATTGATTTTAGAGTTGAATTGACTTGATTGTTGGTTGGTCATTAGAGTCAAACTAGGTCAAAATAGTCAAATATGGTCAAACAGTCAAACTGGTCAATAGTTAAACAATGGCCAGCTCGGGTGCCCGTGACCCCTCGGGCGCCCCCTCACTTTCTCGCGACCAAGATAGCAAAAGCTATCAACACTACCCAGCTAACCTGGGCGCCCGTGACCTATCGGGAGCCTAGGCCTTTAAGTCAATTCGAGGCAGCAAAAGCTGCCACGCATGGCAGCTGACTCCAGGCGCCCGGGTCCTCACGGGCGCCCCCAAGGACAATGTCAAAACCGAAAAAGCTGCATTTGGTAGCTTACTCCTGAACCAGGTGCCCGATCCCTCCCGGGTGCCCGACCAACCACTATATAAAGCCACCGAAACTCCCTTCATTTGCCACCCTAAAACAAATCTCATTCCTAACTCTTCCCCTCCCAAGGTGCCCGGAAGTCCCTCTCACGCCCTCTAACGTCCAACTTCAACCATGGCTCCTCGGTATCATTTTTATGCATTTAAAATTAATTTCCTTATTATTATTTCGCTCCTTAAATGCATGTTTCTTATTATGTTAGAAAACGCCGTACTATTCAACCCAACCCCGGGACCGAGCCTAGCCCTGACCCTAGGTTTCCGACCATAGAACTATTCAATAAGTTCGCTAGGACGACCTATAAACCTATCAAGACAAGTTTCTTAAATAGACAGTTTTTCACTCAGTCCTGTCCAGTGGCTATGGACGTCATCAATTTCTATCAATTTGACCGACTTGTTTTCTGCACCCATCCTGTGAATACAACCCTATGTGCAGAATTTTACAACAACTTAGTCAGACAAGATGACCTTAGCTATATCACCACAGTACAAGGAATGCCCTTAACTATCACGCCCTCATTGTTTAACAGATTCCTTGGACTGCGACCTTCCTAGTCCACCTTCTGCTGTTACCCTCCTAGAGATCCTCCCTTTGCTCCTCCCTACTCTCTTATTGATTCGGACACCCTTTATTCATATTTCTATAGAAACGCTCGAAACCCTTTGGTTAGTCGGTTTCAGTCAATAGATCTCCAGGTCCAGGACTACGCTCTTTATAGAGTTCTAGTCCGTTGCATTCTTCCCTTGACCACTAGGGATGTCGTGACCATGCGACCATTCCATACCTTCTTGCTGTACGCTTTGATCCATCACTTAGACATAGATATTGGACTTCACATATTCAACACCATTCTACATGCATCCAGTGTTACTACTCAGGGTCGAGTACGCACCCCTTACTGCCACATCATCACTTCTCTTCTTCACCATCACAATCGCAATATTACCGATGGAGAGATGACCATGATGACTGAATTTGATGAAATTGGGTATAGAAACTTTTCCCTAGCGGGCATAGAGGTCTCGGTTACCGGGGGTCTATCATGGAGACGTCAGAGAGCCAGAGCCCAGATCGATTCTGATGAGGAGGTAGAGGTCAACGTCGCAGATCTCGCTGCCGAGATTCAAGAGCACATGGATGAGCCCCCAACACCGACGATCGACGAGAGAGTGACACTACTTCAGACAGAGATTCATAGCCTCCGAGAGGAAGAGGAAGCCCACTACATCGAGATAGTCGACGCTATTCGGGCTGAGCATGATGTAAACCGAGCCTACCATAACGAGCACATGGAAGCTATTCTAGCCGACCGCCAGGCGAGAGAGGCACACCACACTGAGTACATGGATGCCCTCTGAGCCGAACATGAGGCAAATCAGGCCCGACATGACGAGATGATGTCTTGGTTCCACTCTTGGCAGCCCGGTCCATTCTTTCCTCCGGGCCCCTCCTCTTAGACTCCAGATGAATTCAATTGCCTTATTGTACTATTGACTGATGTTTGACTCATGTTTTACGGTGCTGGTCCTCACTTCGACCAGTTGACTTCTATGCACTTATCATATCTAGTTGCTAGCTGTTTACTTGATGAGTTATCTACCTTTTACCAGTTACTAAGTTAGGGATATGCTTGGTAGAATAGGACTACACTACTTATATTTTTTATGTTTTATCTTGTTTTATTTGAAAAATCATGTTTTATTTATTTAAAATTATTTTTCGACTTAGTTTTGTTTAAAAATTTATCCCCTTCAAAACTAGGGCTTTTTTCGCAAATGGAGTTAGCCTAGGCCCTAACCCTAGAACTGCATGCACCTATAGATCTAGAAGTCAGCATCTCACAAGCACCTTAGGGTACTTTTGATTGATAACCTAGAATGGGTTGAGATGCTTAGGTCTATGCCTTGATTCAAGATGCTTTAAGTCAGTGCATCTGTAGTAATTGGGGCAATAAATACCAATTAACAGTAATCAGGTTAAGTGTCAAGCTTAGAAAATCTAACTTGATCAGATCACTTAACATGACTAACCCTAGCAAAAGCAACTGTTTATAACAGTTAGTAAGTGCTAATTGGGTTAGACAGGACCCGAAAGTGAAAATTTGAATTGATTTAGTCCAGTTTATACTCAGTTTTGGTTCAGTACAGCACCTTACTCTTACTCAGTTTTATTGCTATATTTTTCTATTTTTTTGATATATGGCAAAAGGGGAGAGATTGGAAAGGAGAGAAAAGAAGGTTTTAAATTTTTTTTTGCTTTCAAAACTTTTATCTCCTTTTTCAAAAAGTAAAGTAATTTAAAACTGCTGAAAAATTTTCTAAGTGTTATAACTCTGCTTGAAATTTTTTATTAAAACTGCTGAAAATTTTCTAAGTATTAACACTGCCTGAAAATTGTCTAAGTGTTAAACCTTCAAAATCATGTTAGAAAATTTTCTAAAGTAAGTGTTTTGGAAATTATGTTAAGTAATTGCTCTCAAAATTATTTGAAGTACTTAACTCAAAAATTGCTTTCGAAAAATTATTTACTCTAAATCTTTGGTGGAAAATTTTCTAAGTGTAAATTTCAAAATTCTTCTGAAAATTTTCTAAGTGCCCAAATCAAAATATTTTTTGAAAAATGTGTTGGATCGACAGAAACGATAGAGGGGGGGTGAATATCATAAAACGTTCGGATAATAGGTTAGAGAAATTACACAGCGGAAATTTAAATCAAACAGCAAGTTTTTTACTTGGTTCGTAGTCGCGGTCGGCTCCTACTCCAAGGCCCACGGTCGTTGACCATTTTCTGCGGGCAATATTTCTATATTTTCACAAAACCAGTTTACAAGATTGAATTACAAGTATAGTAATGTAAACTTTAAAGAAAGCTCTTCGTTACTGACGTCCAGTGTAGATTGGATTTTTGATGCAGGAGGACGTCGTCGGCACTTGTATCTCGAGTCGGGAGGTTTCCGGAGCCGAGCGCGGGAGCAGAAGAGCATAGAAGCGTTGAAGGAAGTGTTGTTCAAAGCCTTGGGGTCGAGGGCCTATTTATAGCCCCTGGGGGCGCCCGGAACGTCGGGGGCGCCCCCCCACGTGTCGGCCAATCCGAGATCCACTCGGTTAGCTCTAATCCCTTCAAACTCGGGATCAGATCTTGACGGGGGCGCTTGGGACGCTGGGGGCGCCCGGGTTGACCGGGTCAACTCTTATCCCTTGGCTTCGCTGGCTTCTGCTTCGTTGGCTTGCACTGGGGGCGCCCGGGACGCTGGGGGTGCCCGGGAGCATGGGGGCGCCCGGGAGCACGAGGGCGCCCCGCCCATGAGCTATCGAAGCCTGCCTTTACTTCATGTGATTTGTGTTCACCTTGGGGGCGCCCGGGACACTCCGGGCGCCCTGGTCAGCTGCTGCCTCACTCCTTTGAGGCTCTCTGAGCTACAGACACTCGTTCCTTCGGTCCTGCATCTAGGGTTAGTCCAAAACAACATAAAGCAGTAAGATGTTAGTTTATACAGCCTTAGCTGTCTTGGTTCTGACTTTTGGCCTCCAAAATGGAGCCCTAGGTCGAACCGACGCCTACTGTTCCCTCGACGGGGAACGCGTCCTCACCTACTCCTCTCGGGAGAATTTACCCGTTGCCAACCGGCTCCTCCGGTTGGACTTTTGCCCAGTAGTCCTTCGCCAGGTCTTCAGTACCAAGCTGTCCTTCGCCTGGTGCCTAGCAGTCCTTCGCTAGGTCTTTGGATCCTGGCAGTCCTTCGCCAGGTGCCTAGCAGTCCTTCGCTAGGGCTTTGGATCCTGGCAGTCCTTCGCCAGGTGCCTAGCAGTCCTTCGCTAGGGCTTTGTTTCCTGGCAGTCCTTCGCCAGGTGCCTAGCAGGCCTTCGCTAGGACTTTGTTTCCTGCACACTTAGTAACATCGTTAGATCACAAATAACACTTAACTTTGAATCCTTTGCCAATATCAAAACAAGGTTCGATATGGTGCTTCCTGCACTAACAAATGTTTTCTAACCTTTTCTTGAAAATTTTCTAAGTATTGAAAACCTGAAAAACTTTTCACCTTTAGACTTAGAAACATTTTAAAAAACCCCATGAATTTTTGAAAAACTCAGGGGGAGATTTCTTCCAGGGGGAGGAAATTAAATTTGGTACTTTACCTTTTTTTTCTGTATGTTTAACTTAACTTTTTGAACCGGGTTGCCATAAATCAAAAAGGGGGAGATTGTTGATGCAGGCAGCTCCTCAGTAAAACCTGGGTTTTGATAATGGCAAAGGGTTCAGAAGTTAAGATGTTATTGTGGTCTAATGTGTTTACTAAGTGTGCAAGAAGAAGTCCTAGGTACACTAGGCAAAGAAGTCCTAGCAAAGGGCTGGGCAAAGAAGTCCTGGTCAAGGACTGGACAAGAAGACCTGACTGGAAGTCGGGCAAAGAAGTCCTGGTCGAGGACTGGGCACGAAGTCTTAGCAAGGGGCTGGACACCGAAGACTTGACCGGAAGTTGGGCACGAAGACCTGGTCAGGTGGATCGAGCAAATGTCCAACCAGAGGAGCTGGTTGGCAAAAGGTAAACTCTCCTGAGAGGAGTAGGTGAGGACGCGTTCCCCGTCGAGGGAATAGTAGGCGTCGGTTCGACCTAGCGTTCCATTTTGGAGACCCGAAGTCAAAACCAAGATAGCTACGGCTGTAAATATTGACTAACTTTCTTGCTTTGTTTGGTTTGGAACTAACCTTGATTGCAGGGACCGAAGGAGTGTATTTCTGTAGCTCAAAACGCCCCAAAGGAAGGGGGTAGGAAACTGAGCTAGGCTCCTGGGAGGTCCCGGATGCCCAAGGTGAAAAGCCAAAGCAGTAATTAAGCGAGACAGCTTCGAAATCACACTAGGCTAGGCGCCCAGGAGGTCCCGGGCGCCAAAGGTCAAAGCCAAAGAGGTAATCGAAGCAAATCAGCCACGAAGCCAGCAGACCATGTCAAGCTAGGCACCCAGGAGGTCCCGGGCACCCTAGTCAGCTCCAGAGGCCGAGTCGAAGGGGATAAGCGCTGACCGAGGTGTAGATTGATTTTTCCGCAGATGAAGGCACGTGTCAGGCACCCCCGACGTCCCAGGCGCCCCCAGGAGCACTATAAAAGGGGCTGACCCCAAGGCTTCAAAGGCACAACTTTCTAACACATCCAAGCTTTTCGTTCAAGCGCTCTACTCCGACAAACTCCGACTTTGAGATTCCAGCGCCGACGACAACCCTCTGCTCCGAAGTACGATCCACATCGGGCGTCGGTAATGAAAAGTGTAGTTCCTTTCATTTACTGCAATATTCTTGTACTGAAATTTGTAACCTTTTTGCGCGATTATAGAATTGTCCAAAGTAAACGGTCAAGGACCGTGGGCCTTGGAATAGGAGCCGACCGCGACTCCAAACCAAGTAAAATACTTGTGTTTCTGTGTGATAGTTTTTGTTTCCGCTGCATTTACTCTTTCCTTAATCCGAAGAAAAAGTTTTAACGATATTCACCCCCCCTCTATCGTTTCTCTCGATTCAACAGTTTTCAAATCTCCCCCTTTTCTTAAGATATTCTCAAAATGATAAAAACTCTCCCTTTTCACCCCTTTCGTCAAGACCTATACATATACATCCAAATTTCCTCATGCCCATACTTAGCAAGATCATATCATTCAATACAAGCAATATCAGGCCATGAAATAAAACTTCATAAAGCAATATGAAAGCATACATCCAAAGTTTCATACAAAGATCAATTAAAGCATAATGGAAGTCACAAGGGTTATAGCCCCGAAGTTTTAAGCATTACAATGCCAAATCAAGTGTTTGAGAGATAAATATAAACTCCGAGCCACACACTCTCAACACCCTCATCATCAAATCACATGTCATCGCCTGGAGGAGGAGAAGGAGGGGCCTGATACATCAGGATCCAGCTCTGCATCATCGCATACATGTCATTTTGCCGCTACTGGAACCCATGGAACTGCTCTGTGAGGTCATGAATCGCCCCATCAATACCAACCTGGTGCTGCTGAAATGTGTGGAATTCCTCCCTCAATCCATTAACGTCTGCCCGTAGTAGGGAGAACTCCTCCTGTGAAACCCCAGCAGCCGACGTAGCCTCCTCATCAGAACTGCAGGAATCAGAACGTTATCTCCAGGCCATCTCCCCCTGCCAAGACTCAATCCCCGCCAAGGACAACTGTCGTGAGCCAATATGGTCGTAGTCCTTGGACAGGCGATGCACCTCACCCCTAGTAGTGCAACTACCTCTAGACTCAAAGAATTCGGTCAAAACATGACCGAAAGGCATGTAGATCTTGGTATTGACACTATGAGAAAAGTGAACAATGGATGTAAAGACATGCAAGGTGATTTCGATATGTAATCTCCTTTCCAGTGCATACATCATTACCAAGTGAGGAAGCCAAATCTTCGACCTCCCCTTGGTGACAATAGGTAATATGCAATATAAGACAATTTTATACAATACATTGCTAAACGGACTCATGCGCTTAGCTTCAAAGATATGCTGTGTCACACATCGATGTCTTGAAAAATAATAGAGATGGATTTGGTCTATGGTTACATTTACTCTAGACTAAAATATGTGATCATCTCAACAATGCGGGGGGTTTTTGTCTTGGATGTATGCCCTATTAAGATATCTACAATTTATTAATACAAACTCATTATCGGCAAATCTTCGTTGGCATTCCTAGGAATGGAACCGAGGTGCCTCTGGATCTACATGACCCTGTCGAGATGACCCCTCTCCCATTCTTCTCTTTTGTGCAACTCTAAAATGAAATTACCCATACATGTACCAAAAATTACCCCATGACAAAGGAAAACAAAGAAAAACTTGCAAAATGGGACAAGTTAGTTCCAAATCATGAACTAAATGTGAAAAATAAACTACACAAATAGTTATCGTTTTCCGAGGCGTTGCATGATGAATTTTGGCGAGGATTCACTCAAAGAGAAGTTTTCCTAGCCCTAGGTTTAGATCTGAGGTAGAGGGAGGCTAGGAAGGTGTTTTTAGGGCTTGGGAAAGCTTTAGAGCACAAGGGGAGGGGAGGGAAGAAGAAAACTCGCAGGGGATGGCACTGAAAACCCTAGGTTCGGCCACTCCCGCGCGGCTTGTTTCTTTTAAAACCCTCGCATACCAGTCGACTGCCCAAGGACAGTCGACTGAGAAAGTGAACAGAAAGTTTAGTTGACTACCCCAAGGGCAGTCGACTGGTAATTTCAAATTCCCATTTCTGATTTACACTAGGCCAGTCGACTGGTTCTGAACCAGTCGACTGGTACCCTGATTTCAGCTTTCCAATTCTAATTTCAGAAATGCATAATTAATTCCACAAATCTTCAAAAAATCTAAAATTTCGTGGAGAGATTTGTGAAACCTATGTCTACTTGGGAAAAATATTGTTCGGAACAAATCTATTACCAGTCCCAAGATTGACATAAAATTCAAAATTACCTAAATGGCTCAATTCATCCTTGGCCTAAAGTTCTAGTTTTGACCTCTACTTGATGTATCTTCCCATACATACCCCCAATACATTCCCAGCATTGATTTATATGGCATCTGCACATTAAGAACCAATTTTCACACAATATGATTCTATTTTCATCTTTTCTTCCACAAACGTCCTTTTAATGTGTCAATTCCCTAGGATTAAGACTCACACTAGCCTTCCAAACCCTTTGGCACATTCCATAGTCCATCTAATCTCCTAGGAAGAATCCTCCTGAGATCCATTGACCATGGATCCCATTTTGACTTCTAGAGCTTTCCCTTGAGCTCTCCTTAGTCACCTCCCTAGATGACTCTTCTACAAAGGCAAGACCACACCGGTGTACCTTCGATGCTTCTTGACCTTCAACTCTCACTCTCTTGACCTTGTATACCTTTTTCTTGGCCAAGTTCTTCTTCTCCCCTTTAAATGGTTTTTCCTTGCCATTTTCAGTCTTTCCCTTGCTATAATCATATGACATCCTTGCATATGACTTTTCCTTAGCACTTGACTTCCTAGATTGATATCCTACCCGGTCTATCATTTCTAAGGTGGTGACCATCCGGTACCATACCTAACCCCTTGGACCCCCTAATGAGTCTATCTAGATTCTTTTCCAATTTATCAAGTTTTGCCCTCAAAGCTTGATTTTCCCTTTCTCACTTCTTAACCTTATTGTCACCACTTTAGGTATTCTTAGGTCTACCCATTTTTCTAGGCATGTGTCTCCCTTTCTTAGGGTTAATGTCTTAGTAATTAGGTCTAACATTTCTAGATTGATCATGATACACGGGTTTCTTAGAATTTTCGCACGCAATAGTAACTTTATTTCTATCATGATACTTGAAACCAAAATTACACATAGGCAAGCAATTTTTATCATTCATAGTATGTATAAGGGAGTTTGAAACATTCTTAAAGTTAGGGATTACCTCTCTTACCCTTGGAGATCCCCCTTGATGTGAGCTTCTCTTCCTCTCATCCTTCTCCCATCTTCTCAAATGTTCCATTTTCTTGAGCTCTCCTTTTCTCGGACACTTGGTGTGATAGTGCCCTAGCTCCCCACAAGTATAGCACCTAATGTGCTTTTTCTCCTTCTTTTCCCTACAACCCATGTTAGATTTTAAATGAATTGACTTTGGTTTCCTTTCTACCTAACGGACACTTTTCCTTGTAGTGTCCCTTTTTGTTGCATCCAAAGCAAATGATGTGATCTTTTGATTTGACTTTGGTGGAGGTAGGAGCTTCTTCTTGCTCTGGCATTGAAGTGGGTCTCTCCTCCCCCTCAATCCTTGAAGTAGAGACCTCTCCTTCTTCCCTTGATGAAGTGGATGATCTCTCACTCTCTTGAGCCACTTCACTTGATTCAATGGATGAATTCTTTCCACTTCCTCTTCTTGAGCCATTGATCTCGCTTCCTTGGGCTCTTCCACTATTTGAGCTTGTGTAGGGTTTTCATGAAATTCTCCTATCTTGTTCCATAGCTCATATACATTTTCGTATTCACCTACACCACTCAATACATTTTAGGCAAAATATCAATTAATATTGCAATTACCTTCTCATTGGCCTTTGATTGACTTTGTTGCTCCTTAGTCCAATATCTAGGTCGAAGTCTTTTCCCATTCTTATCTCTTGGAATTTTGAATGGCTCTTCTAGTACCATTATGCACTCCCAATCCATGCCAAACCACATCTTCATCCGCATCCTCCAATAGCCGAAATCTTCACGATCATAGGGAGGTGGAATGTTGACGTTATCACCCAACTTATCTTCAATCATCATTTCCTCTAGCTTGTTGCTCTCTTGGTGGTTAGTCCGTAGATAAGCGACCTTCGCTCTGATACCACTTGTTAGGACCGTGACCGTTAAGCTAGAGGGGGGGTGAATAGCTTGTTCTCTATTTTTCTTCCTACAAAGTTAGTGCGCAAGCGGAATAACAAAAACTAAAACTAAAACTAAGAGGAACACACTGATTTACGTGGTTTGGAGATAAAACTCCTACTCCATGGTTGTCCGTAAGGTGGACGATCCCGATCCTTCGGTGGATGATACCCCATAGCACCTCCGACTAGCTCTCGTAGCTCCTTATGGTGGAGAAATCTCACCACAAATCTTGTACACGATCTAAGCAATACAGGCTACCAACAAGCTTTACCCAAGCAAGTTTTGCCAAGAAGAAAAGGACTTAAACGAGCTCCCTAAAATAGAGCTTGAGGCTGAAAGTGACCGTTACCAGTCGATTGCCATAGGGCCAGTTGACTGGCCTTACTCGAATTTGAATTTCACAGCGTGACCTTTCGAATTCTGGCCACACCAGTCGAGGGGCAGTTGACTGGTCCTTCCCTAAGCCTAGGGTTACCCTTCCCGAGTACATTTCTCTCCGCACTCGAACCCTCCCAGCTTAGTTCCCGAGTACAATCCCTCAGCACTCGGACCCTCACAACTTGATTGACTCTTCATCCAGCAGCCTCGATCTGTTGCCTTCACGCCCTCTTCGTCTTCGGCTCCCGTCCCTCAGATGTACACACAAGCCATCGGCTTGCCTCCATGCCATCCTTCACGCATGCCTCGAAGTCTGCGTCCCTCGGCTCATCGTCCCTGCTCCAGCAGCCTCGATCTGTTGCCTTCAAGCCATTTTTGACTTTGACCCTCGTCCCTTAGATACGCACGCAAGCCCATGGCTTGCCTCCATGCCATCCGTGACGTATGCCTCGAAGTCTGCTTCCCTCGGCTCATCATCCTTGCTTCGTCCATGATCCCTCGGATGCGAACACAACCCCACAGCTTGCCTCCATTCCACTCTTCACCGTACCTGAAGACATCCAACCAAGTCTATGTGTACCTGCAAACCTACATACTCACATACATATTAGACCAACATGAAACCCTAACTTAACCATATTGACACACACATCAAAACCCATGATCCTCGCAATCATACTTGGGCCAATTGCCCCAACACCTAATACCATTCAGGCACCCAAGAAGCTCTTCCTAGCAACATGTCTTCTTGCGTTTGCTCTCCTATCTTGCCTCTAACTTTAGGTACCTGCAAGACAACAGAGCATACAACAAGCAGACAAAGAATCCTAGGTTCTGACTTTGTATTTCAACTGAAATCCTAGGTCGAACTGACGCCTACTATTCCCTTTCCCAGAGAATGCGTCCTCACTTACTCCACCTTGGAGAAGTTACCTTTTGCCAACCGGGACCTCTGGTTGTACTTTTACTTAGCCTCCGAGAACACGGATCTCGAGACGTTCTATTAGGATGTATACTAAAAGCCTTGCTTTTGGTTTGAATACATTTACATTTTAAAGAGAATCACAAAATCACACAATGCATATTTATATTAGTATATGCATAACATGTCTCATACTTGGCATTATAGATAACATGGTGCATGGTGTTGCACAGAAGATCATGTTATCAAGTTCATTGCAGAAGTATAAGAAAGAGGCTCACAACCGAGATGGAGTTGGGCAAACCATCGGGATGGTTGTAGTGCAATTAGGTGTGGTTTGTCTTAACCATAGAATTGCACTAGTGCACTTTGTGTGCATTGAGTAGGACCAAAAGAGAGGTTATCCAATTTTGTATTGACTTCATAAATTGGATTAGACCTCGGATTATATTATGGAGTACGATCTCTGAATCTCGAAATAATAACGGGTACATTTAGTTAATTAATTATTACTTTGATTTACCAATGGGCGAGATCTATTCTGTTAGTTCGATAGGCCCGGTAAGATGGGTAATAATTTTATCTACATGGTGTGCCGTTGATTATTGATGGAATCCGTGTCCTGGTGAGTCAGGATGATGATGCCCCCTTGGTGAGCTCAAAAGGATCATCATGTTAAATCTTGCAGGTGGACTAATTGTCCGACATGATGAAAAGGTTGAGTGGTACTAATCAAGTATTAAGAGGATAATTAATTTAATTATTAGTAAATTAAATTAATTATTGGACATTCGATATCTTAAACGGCAGCGACGAGAGAATCCGCCGGCGGTAAGAAGGAAGAGAAGCTCAGTTTTTCTCCCTTCTTCTTCTCTGTTCTCTTATCCTTCCCTCATTATTGTCTCCTCCACTGCATGCGCAAGCAAGGAGCAGAGAAGAGAAGAATCCGGCGGCCGGAAAAATAGGGGCTTGGTCCATTGTTTGGCGCCGACGGTGAGGGAGAGGAAATTAGGGTTCTGGTGGGTTTTTGGGAAGAAGAAGGAGCTTGCTCAGCTTCATCTTCCCTTTCTTCATCTTCCTAGCTCCCTCTCGGTGTTGCCTCTTGGCCAACCAGACCTTGGAGCTTGAGGTGGCCAGCAGCGAGAGGAGGAGAGGGGAGAAGGTGGTTGGCCAAAACCCTAGCTAGGGTTTTTGCTAGCAAAGAGGAAGATGATTGAAGAAGGTGATTTTGGCATGCCTTGGTGACTCCGCATCTTGGTAAATCGTTGCCCACATGACGTCCAGGAAGGGAGGGCCATAAGGTAGAAGACTGCGAGGTAAACGGCGATGTATAACTATCCCGAGCTCCGTTTTACTTTTGCTATGTTACTTGCCTTTGATATTTGTTTATCATTGCATATAGATAATTAATTATCGTAGATTAATTATTCATTAATTAATTTGATAATTAATTTATGTCATGGACCCCGAATACAAACACAAAAACCGGTGATCCATTCGTTATCTTTTCCGTGGTTAATTAATCCAGAAAGTTACAAGGCCTAAACTTCGGTTTTGGCTAAGTTGTGACTTGGATTAATTAACACAACGACGAGACGGTCGTTAGGGGGATAGGTCTCTATTCGGATTAAATTTTTAATCCGTAGACATAGAGAGGTCTCTCATATACGATCCCGTGGTTGTCTTGGAAACCGCCATGCCATACCTACCCAACACGTCCAACCTTGACTCGTCTCTACTTCTATCCGCGATCCCCGCTCGACTAAGTCTTTTGCTCAGTCCCCTAGACCAAGACTTCATGCTCGACCTCCGAGACTCCCAGATCTCGAGATGTCCAATCCTCAACCCGTCTCTACTTTTGTCTGTAGTCCTTGCTTGGCAAAGACTCCGTTGCCCGATCCCCGACCAGGACTTCGTGCTCAACCCTGAAGGTCAAGACATATTGCCCAGCTTCACTCACCAAGACTTCGTCCACCTAGCTTCACTCACTAGGGTCCAGCTTTACTCATCAGGATTTCATCCACCTAGCTTCACTCACTAGGACCCAGCTTCACTCACCAGGATTTCATCCTTCATAATGAACTTCTTTGCTAGTCATCTTAATCCTTACTAGACTTATCTCTGTCAAACATCAAGTCCTATTTGGCTCAGTCCTTTGGTCTATCTGACCAGGTATGTGTTTAGTCTCTCTTCTAAACATCAAGTCCTGTTTAGCTTATCCCTTGGTCAAACTGACCATCTCTAGGTTCTATTCACTCTGCCAAATATCATATCCTGTTTGGCTTAACCCTTTGCCAAACTGATCAAACCAGGTTTTACCCGACCAAACATAAGGTCCTGTTTGGTTTAACTCTTGATCACTTTGACTAGACCTTAGTATATTGTCACTGCCAAACATCAAGTCCTGTTTGGCTAACCCTTTGTCAAACTAATCAAATCTGGGTTTATCCTACCAAATATTAGGTCTTGTTTGGCTTAACCCTTGATCACTTTGATTAGGCCTTAGTATACTATCAAACATTGAAACACTAGAGGTTGACTGTTCATGACTGATGCTCTATGCTCCAACAATCTCTCCCTTTTTGATGTTTGACAATAATCTTAAATTAGATTAGGTCTAAGGGTTCTAGGTTTAAAACATGGGAGAAATCAAAAAAATCTAACTCCTCTCCCCCTTTGACATACATCAAAAAGAAATAAAGAATAGTAACAAAGATTTTATGTTAGAAATTTGGAACAATAATACGATTTTTGAAAATATTTAAGTTTCCATAAGAAAATATAATTTTCAAAAATCCCCTTTTTTTATTAACAAGACCAAGGACCTTTAACAAGAAAATATTTTAAGAGACGCTAAGTACTTGAATAAAATTTTGAAAAGATAAGTACTTTATTGATTTGAATTTTCCTAAATCTAACACTGTCCTAAGAATCTTGTTGACTACAAAAAAATTTCTATGTGTCTAAGCGATTTTCAATCAAGATAAAGTATTTTCAATGTATTTTAATTTTTGAAAAATAATAAGTTCCTTGATTTTGATTCCTCCCCAATCTGACACAGTCCTAGGAAACCTTGTTAACTACAAGGAAAACTTTCCTATGTGTCTTGGAGATTTTTCCAAACTCAAGATAAAGTATTTTCAAAAATATTCAAAAGACAAGATTTTCAAGATATATTTTGGAAAATGAAAATATTGTATTTCAAAAATAAAGTGTTTTTGAAAAGATAGTATTTCTTTTAAAGTATAATATTTTTGAAACTTCTAATGTTTCTTTTAATTTGAACCTCCCCCTAAACCTGACACAGTTCTAGGAAGCCTGTTGATGACAAGTTGATCTTCCTCTAAGTCTTAGGGTTTGATTCAAACGAAAAGATTTACAAAAAGAATTAAGAAGTATTTTGAAGTTTTTGAAATTATAGTATTTTTGAAGCTTCTAATGGTTCTTTTAATTGAAACTACCCCTATGTCTGACACAGTCCTAGGAAGCTTGTTGACCATAAGTTGATCTTCCTCTGAGTCTTAGGGTTTGATCAAACAAAAAGAATTACATAATAGCAATAATAAATTTAAAGTAATCAGAAAAAGAAGTGCATTAATTTTAGTTGATAAGGACTCCCCTAAACCTGACACAATCTTAAGAATCCTTGCAAATCATAAGGAAAGCTTCCTATATGTCTTTAGAGTTTATCCAAATCATAAGAGCAATTAATGCATATTTTACAAATATAATTTTGAAAGAATATGATAATATTTGAAGAAGTACTTGTCGAAAAGTATTTTAAAAGACATAATTTTTTTTTGTAAAACCCATTTTAAAAGAGATAAATTTTTGAAAAGAATAAAAAAATGATTTTCAAAAGAATTGAAAAAAATAAGACTCCTCCTGAACCTGACACTTTCTGGCTACCCTTGTTAACTACAAGATGTTGGTTTTGGTTATGCATGGGAATCCTCTCCATGTCCCTGGATTAAAATTTTATTGATTAAAATAAATTCGGATCAAAAGAAATTTCCCAAGCGACCGTTTCTTCATCGTACTAATTGATATGAGTGATTGCTTGAACAAACTTGTTGTTCGAGCAATCTAACTCGTCTAATCAATTAGCCGTAGAATAGATGATGAACAGATCACCGGTTTTTGTATTTATCTTCGAGGTCCATGATAAATAACAACATACAAGATAAACAAGAACAAGAAGGAACCAAACAAGAATTATACCTCTTGTTTACCTCGCAATCTTCTATCGTATGTCCTATCCCCTTCTTGGACATCGTGTGGGCGAAGGTCTTCCAAGAAATGAAGTCACCAATGCACCTTCTTCCTTCTCCTACTTGCGTCGAAACCCTAGGCTTCCACATTGTTGCCGCCGGCCACCAAGGGAAGAAAGTTCTCCTTCCTTTGCTTGCACCGACCACAAAGGAGATGGATCTCCTTGCGCCGGCCTTGAGGAAGAAGATAGGAAGATGGAGAAGAAGAAGAGGAGGAGGAGGAGGAGGAGGATGTCTCTTCTTCACCAACCCTATCCGACCAAACCCTCTCCCTTCTTCTTGCTAGCGGCGCCAACACCACCAAGGAGAAGACTTCTCCTTCTTTCACCGAACACCCCTTCCACCTCTTGTTTCTGCATGCCACAAAGGAAGAGATGAGCTCCTCCTTTTCCTTGTGATCGTCGGCCACCAAGAAGTAGAAATGAAGAGAAGAGAAGGAGGAGAAAAGGAAGCAAACTTTCTGTTGGATCGAGAGAACCGATATAGGGGGGGTGAATATCGGAAAACGTTCGGATTTAGGGATAGAGAAATTGCACAGCGGAAATTAAAACACAACACACGAACACGGGTAGTTTTACTTGGTTCGGAGCCTAGGTCGACTCCTACTCCAAGGCCCACGGTCGTTGACCGTTTACTTTGGGCAATTCTATATGAGGCGCAAAAGCAGTTTACAAATATTGATTACAGAATAAGTGCAGTAAATTAAAATTCGACTCTTCTTTACCGACGTCCGGAGTAGATGGTATTTTCGGAGCGGGAGGACGTCGTCGGCACTTGAGTCTCGTGTCGGGAGGTTTCCGGAGCAGAGCGCGGGAGCAGAAGAGCGTAGAAGCGTTGAATGAAAAATTGTTGCTTGAGCCTTGGGGTCGAGGGCCCTTTATATAGGGCCTGGGGGCGCCCGGAACGTCGGGGGCGCCCCTCCACGTGTCACTTGATCCGCCTCGGTCTCGTTCAGCTTCTGATCCCTTCAAACTCGGGATCAGATCTTGACCGGGGCGCCCGGACGCTGGGGGCGCCCGGGTTGACCGGGTCAAACCTTATCCCGTGGCTTCGCTGGCTTGTGCTTCGATGGCTTGCTATTGGGGGCGCCCGGGAGCAGCGGGGGCGCCCAAGAGCACAGGGGCGCCCGGGACAGTAGCTGTCGAAGCTTGCTTTGCTTTCTTGTGTTTTGTGTTTACCCTGGGGGCGCCCGGGACACTCCGGGGGCCCTGGTCAGCTGTTGACTCATTCCTTTGAGGCTCTCTGAGCTGCAGACACTCGTTCCTTCGATCCTGCATCCAGGGTTAGTCCAAAACACAATAAAACAATAAAATATTAGTTTATACAGCCTTAGCTATCTTGGTTCTGTCTTTGGGTCTCCAAAATGGAACTCTAGGTCGAACCGACGCCTACTGTTCCCTCGACGGGGAACGCGTCCTCACCTACTCCTCTCGGGAGAATGTACCTGATGCCAACTGCTCCTCTGGTTGGACTTTTGCCTGGCGGTCCTTTGCCATGTCTTGGATACTGAGCTATCCTTCGCCCGGTGCCTAGCATTCCTTCGCTAGGTCTTCAGTTCCAAGCTGTCCTTTGCCTGGCGCCTAGCAGTCCTTCGCTAGGGCTTTTCACCCTGGCATTCCTTCATCAGTGCCTAACAGTCCTTCGCTAGGGCTTTTTACCATGGCATTCCTTCGCCAGTGCCTAGCAGTCCTTCGCTGGGGCTTTTTACTCTGCACACTAGAGTGATATATTAGATAACAAGTAAGACTTAACTTTTGAACCCTGTTGCCATTATCAAAACACAGGTTTGACTTGGGTGCTTTCTGCACCAACACTTTTTTCCTCCTTTCTCATCGCTGATGCAACCCTAGGAGAGAGAGTATGAGAGGGAGAGAAAAGAGAGAGAGGCTTAGAGTTACTTGGTATGCCTTGGTCTCATGACTCATGAGGTATATATAGGCTACAATAGGGATCATGAGGAGGAGTTAGATTTTGGTCTCCTAATGGATCCAAAGCCCGATCCATTAATGATAACCCGGTCCACTAAAGGGTTATCATTGAACTACCTCACCAACCCCCATAAATAAATATGGGCTCCACTATATTATGTGTACATAATCTCCCCGTATTTAAGATCTTGCATGTCCATGTTGGGTCCGGGTGCATGTTGACATGGGTGCGGGTTCGTAATTTTAAAATTAATTACGTGCAGCGGAAGGTTTAGCATAAATAATTTCTCAAATTATTTAACCACACATCTAAGCATACAACTTTATCTTGTGTAGACATGATCATATGTTTAAAATTTTGCAGAAACGTAAACTAATTTACGTATTACCTCGCGTAACTCGAAGGAAGGGACGAGATCCAACCGTAAGCGTCCCTCGGAAGCTTCGCCTCTATTCGCGTCCACGCCGAGTATCTTCGGGATGACTTTGCAAAGCCATGAGTTTCGTGTTCTCGAGAACTACTAGATTCTCCGAGAACGCGACAAGAAAACCAAGAGAGAAGTAATCACATCGGAAAAACTTACTACCAAGGTTAGCCGGAATCACAATTCGGGCGAGAAGGAGGAAGATGATTTGCGCCCAATCCCAAGGTGATAATGGCCGGAGAGGAAGATCATCCCAACGGAAGAACTTCATCGCCTCGGTGTTTCTCCTTATGCTCACGGCAAGAAGAAGGGAGAAGAAGCTTGTGGCCGGCCAAGAGAAAGAAGGGAGGAGAGGGAGAGAGCCCAGGCAAGAATACTTCGATTGATTTTTCAAGCCTTTGCCTTGGGTCCTTTATATAGTGGCCTCTCAACCGCCAAGTCTCTTTTTTCATATGGAATAAATTTTCTATGACTTATTCCATCATGCCAAGTTTTATCATATTTTAATTCATGATAAAAATCGACCAAGTCTCCTTTTTTCTTATGGAATAAATTTTCTTATCATGGTAAATCAATCCATGATTGATTTTATAAAATAAAATAAATCAATCCATGGTTCATTTTAATTTCCATGAAAAATAAACCAAACCTTGGTTTATTATATAAAAATTTATATCATCCATAATTTTATAAAACAAACCACACAATTGGTTTATTTTATAAATTGAACCAAAAACTTGGTTCTCTCCCTTTGTTGTGGTCGGCCAAGCAAAGAGGATGGAGACCCTCTTTGGTCGGCCCATCCAAGCCACGCCTCAATGAATTAAACTCATTTAATTCATCTATTAAGTCTTCAAAAGACTTAGCCATTTTACGCTTCCGATGCGTCTCTGATCAATTCAGATTCGACTTATCGTTTGGCTCAACCAAACCTAATCTCTCTTGATTAGAAAATCCAATTTTTAACTCATTTTAAATCCCTCGGATTACTCGTAGTGCGTGTGACTAAATAGACTTTCGATTTATGTTGGCCGTCTATAATTAACCAATTATAGAACGATCATGAGTGGCACCTAGCAGTACATCATGATCCCCAATTAATCGAAAGATCAACGGTTGACCTCAGAAACTATTCTGAAACCCTTCAGCAACTATAATGAATCGTGCCCCATTCCCTTCACCATCTTATACCCACTTGGTTCAGGACATGGTCTATGTGTGTCAGTCCCCACTAGGCTGACTACGTCACACCTAGCCCAAGTAACGTTTTCTCGTCCTACGGATTCTAATTACTCTCATGTATTTAAGAGATTCATACTCTGAACATATCATGCTCTGGCCAGAGGCTTCGAGTAATAATCCGATGATAGGCCTTGGGTATACATCTCCTCACAAGGAGTGGTGAATCCTTTGTAAGTTGTTCAAACATCTTCGGGCACTTCGGCTTATACCCAATCATCTTGGGTCCACACCTCCTTGGAGATGCTTGCTTAAGATGTCAAAGTATAAGTCTCTATGACCAAGATGACTTGAACAGTGCAAGTCAAAGGAACATCGCACTTAAGCTGCAGTAAGAACTTCATTGACATATCTATATATAGACTACCATATGAAGTTTTACAGCCAGTTACTCCAATGAACTAGTTCCCTTAACTATCATTCATGTTTATCTCCAGACATCCCAATGTCACCAGCCAGTGAGAATCAGCTGATTAGAGAATAACCCATGCTAGTCTCAACAGAATTGATAGTGTCCGTATTTATCAATTCATCGACTAGGACAATTTCAATACTTCACAATTGCACATGTAGAGATAATCACTAGTTGTGAATTCATCACAAATTCTCTCATGCTGTGAATTGTATTGTGGGCATTCAGTAAATGAGTTTAAGATCTCAATCAAATACATAAACATGTATACTCAAATAGTGAATATTCATTTATTAAAATAAATGATTATAATCATAAGGCGATTGTCTTAGGATATTTTTCTCATATCACTAACAAACTCCCACTTGGCCTAATGCCAATCGCTACGGTATCCAATACCACAGGCTCTAACATGACCCTCAAACTTGCTTTGAGGCAAGGCATTAGTTAAAGGATCCGCTAAATTCCTTTCAATGGGAATTTTCTCAATTTGTATATCATTCCTACTTATAATCTCTCTGATCAGATGATAGTGACGAAGCACATGTTTGGATCGCTGATGAACCTTGGTTCCTTTGCTTGTGCAATAGCTCCATTGTTGTCGCAATAAACCGGTATTGCTTCATCAATGGTTGGAACCACACCATGTTCTGAGACAAACTTCTTGATCCAGACTGCTTCCTTTGCTGCTTCCGAAGCTGCAATGTATTCCGCTTCCATGGTAGAATCCGCTACGGTGTCTTGGTTGGAACTCTTCCAACTTATTACGCCTCCATTCAAAATAAATACATATCCGGACTAAGATTTGGAGTCATCCATAACTATTTGGAAACTGACATCTGTATACCCACGTATTACCATATCACCTTCTCCATATATTAGGAACACATCCTTAGTTCTTCTTAAGTACTTGAGAATTGTCTTGACATCCGCCTAATGATCCATTCCTGGATCAGACTGGTATCTGCTTGTGACGCTCAGAGCATACGATACATCGGGCCTAGTACATAACATAACATACATGATAGATCCTATCGCGGATGCATAAGGAATCTTTATCATGCAAATCCTCTCGTCTTCTGTGCGCGGACACATAGACTTTGAAAGGTTGATCCATGCCTGATGGGAAGGTAACCTTTCTTGGATTCCGACATGCTAAACCTTTCTAGCACTCGGTCTATATATGTAGACTGCGAAAGACTAAGCAATCGTTTTGATCTATCTCTATAGATTCTAATCCCAAGGATATAGGTTGCTTCTCCCAGGTCTTTCATGGAGAAAGTTTTGAACAACCAAATTTTAACTGACTGTAAGACTGATATATCGTTTCCTATAAGTAATATGTCATCGACATATAACACTAGGAATACGACTGCACTCCCACTAACCTTCTTATACACACAAGGTTCGTCAGGATTTTGTGAGAAATCAAACTCTTTGATTGTCTCATCAAAACAGATGTTCCAGCTCCTGGATGCTTGCTTTAGTCCATATATGGATCGTCGAAGCTTGCATACTTTGGTTTTATTAACCGATATGAAACCTTCAAGTTGTATCATGCATACATCCTCAAGCAGGTTTCCATTAAGGAAAGTTGTTTTCACATCCATTTGCCATATCTCGTAATCATAATGAGCTGCTATGGCCAGGAGCATCCGAATGGATTTAAGCATAGCTACTGGCGAATAAGTTTCGTCATAATCAATTCCTTGTTTCTGACGATATCCTTTTGCCACTAATCTAGCCTTAAAGGTAACAACATTACCTTTCATGTCGGTTTTCTTCTTGAAAACCCACTTGCACCCTATGGGCTTAATCCCTTCAGTGGTTTAACCAAGTCCCATACTTGATTTTTGTACATGGAATCCATTTCCGACTTCATGGCTTCAAGCCACTTATCCCTTTCTGAATTTTTCAGAACATCTTCATAACTGATAGGTTCGTCATTGTTAATGAGTAACACATCATTCGATTCACTTATGAGAAATCCGTATCTCTCTGGAATATTGCGTGTCCTATCAGACCTACGAAGAAGTGGTGTCGTTTTAGGTTCAACTGATAGCTCATCATTATGAGTTATTGGTTGTGGGTCTAGACTAGGTGTCTCTGTAATATCTATTGGAGTTTCTTGAACTTCTTCAAGTTCAATGCTACTGTAACGCTCGCCCCTTACGTGAGCGACGCGTTACTTTTTTTTTCTTTCCTTCATACATTATTGCATATGAAGCGTAAATATAGCAGCAGAAATAATACTAAATCATGAACATATGCAATTGGATAAATTTATTTCTAACTAAACTACTTTAAGCATGTGAATCATAGCATAGCATATCTATCCAGAGAGTATATAGTTCTACATTAAGCATGCATATCATAATGAACTTCAACTCCAACAAGTAGTAAGTGTAAACATAAAAACTAACACATGCATTTATAAGTAGCAACATTAAGTCCATGAGAAATAAGTCCATAAGTAAGAGTAAAAACAACAGTAGGATCGTTCTGCCAAGTCACTGCCACACACACACATGCCCTCCGGCTGCTTCCCCTTTAGTTTGATCCTACAACATAAGAAGGTAGACTATTAGCATAAAATGCTTAGTAAGCTCCTTGCTTACTCACAAAATCCGTACATCACATATAAGTAGAAATCTACATCATTTGACATAAACATATAACATGAATAAATACTTAAAGCATCTAAAGTACATAAGCATAAATACCTAACATTTGCATAATTTTTAAGACATAATCATGTATATAAACATTAAACATAGCATATGCAAGATCATTAAACATAAACATGTGCATAAACATTAAAGATGCTCTTTTGAAAATATATATAATATAATACTTGAACATCAACATATCATCATCATTGGGATCCCTGGCTTTGTACCCATTCATCATTTGCGCGCATTCCTTAGTAGAGTACGAGGTAGCTAATCCCGACCTACTAAGGTACTAGGCAACCTTGGTGCCTAGGGACAGCTGCGGTAGTCCAGAACCGGGGCGTTCTTAAGGTGCCCATCCCTTGGACCTATTTCAAGATCCGGTACAAGCCGATACATAAAGTAAAATAGCATACATGATTCCTTTTCTTTCCTTCGCAATTGCTCTTTAGCATGACATTCATCATTTCTTTTCTTTTCTTAGCAATTGCTCTTTAGACATTCTTTTATTTATAATGTCATGCATGTCATGGGTATACATTCAAAGCCTAAATATCATCATAACTTTCAAGCATGAACATGGCATGGAGAAAACATAATTTCATGGTAAGGAACTTCATAACATGCCAACTTATCATTCATGATTCTTAAAACACATAATGTTCAATTTACGACTAAGGATAATACATTTAGGGAACTTGTTCCATTTTTCTTTTCATCTATCATGGCCTAAAGAAACATGGATACCTTTAATTCAACCCTAATTCAACACATACTCTACTGGTCAAAACGTCTAATAGGGTTATCCTGGCATATAAACATAACACAACATCACACAACTCATACAACATGCATACATTGAATATCCTATTGCAAGGAGACATTATCAAGTGGGGTAGTGACCTTAACCCATCTTAAAGCCTAATTTAAGAAACTGATCAGAAACTCCTAAGGTTCATATCAACATGAAAATGACAAAAACAAGAGCAATTGACTCATACAACCTGCATATAATACATATCCTACCACTAGGAAGCATTAGCAAGTAACATGACATCTTTAACTCTTCTTTTTCTTTCTTTTTGCCCTTATTTATGGTATTAACCCAACATGATCAGAGGGGAAACATGGCCTAAAAATATATATAAAACCTTCAAACAAACATTAACAAGGACGTAAAACCATTAGCTAGTCAAAAAGAACCCAACCATCCTCTTATGGCCAAGAAGTCTATGGCTTCATGAGAGCCTTGGCCTAAACTTTTAAGGGTCTTTTTGCTCCATCCTTTTTCATCATAACTCATGACTTAACATCAAGAAAATAATGGAGTCATTAGATAGCATCAAACACAAACCTAATCCCTAAACCTCATGTTGGCCGAAACTTGCCTATAGGGAAACCTTTACGATTTTTTTTGCAACACATCGCCAAAAACATACAAGAACATGAATCAAAACATATATAACTATTATGTTGCAGGTGAGGGGAGTCTTACCCTTGTGCTAAAGATTCTCAAACACTATATATCACCTAGAAGGAGAAAGAAAGAACTTCTTGCTCCTTGGATCTTCCTTTGCTTCACAAACACAACGCCTTCACTAGATCTTCTTGGAGAGAATTTTTCATTGATGGAGAGAGGGCCTTGATTTTTGAAAATTAGAAGGAGGAGAAGATGTCTTATGGCATTTTTCTTCTTTCCTCATCTTCTTATAGTAAATGAAGAGGTATGCCTCTTCACCTTCCATGGAGACTCTTCATTTTCCATGGTGACTCTTCATCTCCCATGGTGCCTCTTCATCTCCCTTATCCTTACACTTATCTACAATTGCCTTTATCCTCCTAATAGCACTCCCTTTTTAGGTGAATTGGTTACATAGGCATTCTTAAGGCTTACAACATCTATAAGGGCCAAGGTTCAATCCTTCGCACCTACATTATTTTTTTTATTCTTTATTCTTTTGCAAGCCCATCTAAAGTAAGGCTCATCACATGATGTGTTATTTCTTTTATCCTCATGGGGCCCATTAGGATGACTAATGAAGTGTTATTTAAGACCCATTAGAAATTTCCCACCATTTAGAGCCCATATAAGGCCTATTAACACTTATACTAAAATTCCCACAACTCTAACTATCGTTCATGAATCATGCTCAATATGGCTATCATTCATGCAATCCTACTCAATATTAGGGATAATATTGAAGGGAATTTTAGTGGGGTGTTACAATTCTCCATACCTTCTGGAAGTTCGTCCTCGAACTTAAAATAGCTCCGGATCATTAAGAATACATAGACGATCCCTAAGGTATACTACTCCGTTATCGGTGATATGAAAACCCTCGCCTTTTCCTTCTAGAATATTCTGCTTGATCTTCTGGAGGCTTGGATCATCATTCTTCTTGTCTATTATGTCGTCGAATAGTGCCGGTATGATTGTCATGGTCGAAAGTCGTCCGAAAATAATCTCGATTCCGTAGTTCACGATTTCCTTTTCCAGTGGTCGAGATAATACTGATACGGACATCAAGGTGGCACTGGACTTCCTGATAAGTGCATCGGCCACTTTGTTCGCCTTGCCTGGATGATAAAAGATCTCGCAGTCATAGTCCTTTACCAGTTCGAGCCATCTACGTTGTCGCATGTTAAGGTCCTTCTGAGTGAAGAAATATCGCAGACTTTGGTGATCTGTATATATCTTGCACTGTGCTCCGTATAGATAGTGTCTCCATACCTTCAGAGCAAAGACCATGCCTGCTAACTCTAAATCGTGAGTGGGATAGTTCCTCTCATGTTGTTTAAGTTGCCTAGAGGCATAGACAATAACTTTACCACTCTGCATAAGTACAGCTCCGAGTCCCAGTTTGGAGGCATCGCTGTACATGTCGAAGCTCTTGTCATCTTCGGGAAGAGTAAGGATTGGAGCATTTGTAAGCCTCCTTTTCAGCTCCAAGAAACACCACTCGCATTCTTCTGTCCATACGTATTTCTGGTTCTTCCTGGTGAGGACCGTCATAGGTGTTGCAATTCTGGAGAAGTCTTCCACGAACTTCCGGTAATAGCCCGCTAGTCCGAGAAAACTCTGACTTCGCTAGCATTCTTCGGCCTGTTCCAGTTACTCACGGCCTCGATTTTCTTTGGGTCCACCATGACTCCATCCTTGCAAATAATATCGCCTAGAAAAGCCACTTGATCGAGCCAAAATTCGCATTTGGAGAACTTGGCATATAACTTCTTTTCCCGAAGGGTCTGTAATACCATCTTCAGTTGTTCAGCGTGCTCTTCTCAATCTCTCGAATAGATGAGGATATCGTCGATGAAGATGATCACAAACTTGTCAAGGAATGCCGAGAATACCCGATTCATCAGATCCATAAACATGGTGGGAGCATTAGTTACTCCGAAAGGCATGACAACAAATTCAAAGTGTCCGTATCTAGTCCGGAAGGCCGTCTTCGGGATATCGTCTGATTTCACCTTAACTTGATGGTAACCTGATCTAAGATCGATCTTCGAAAAGATGGTAGCTCTCTTTAGTTGGTCGAACAGGTTGTCGATCCTTTTTATGTAGCGACATGGCCCCTCTAGCCCCATCAGGCGGCTCTCTAGGTCGTGCCCTACAGTCTTCCCACTCCCGGCAGTGGATTTTTGCCTTCCCATATTCGAACCCTAGACCTCCAAGATAAGTACTAGAGTTCCTTGAATCTGGTAGCCAAGTGAGTGTCGCTCACTTGGCTACCAGATTCAAGGAACTCTAGTACTTGTCCTGGAGGTCTAGGGTTTGAATCTGGGGAAGGCAAAAACCCACTGCTAGGGGTGGAAAGATCGTAGGGCACGACCTAGAGAGTCGCCTGATGGGGCTAGAGGGGTCGTGTCTCTATATAAAAAAATCCAATTAAGCTTGGGCTCAATTGATTACCAGGAATCATAAAATCTAGTACTTAAGCTTGGAGGTCTAAGTTCGAATCCTGGGGAAGGCAAAAATCCACTGGCCAGGGGTGGAAAGTTCTAGTGAGTAATGGCACAGCCGACGATCGACGACATAAGGGGTTGTCAAAGGGGCCGAGGGCCCAGGTTGTTGGGCTGCCAAAATGAGATTTGGCCGCTAGGTTGTTGGGCCGTCAAATGAGATTTGGCTACCAAAGGGGTCGAGGGCCGAGTCGTTACAATAAAAAGGCACTTTTTTTATGTAGCGACACGACCCCTCTAGCCCCATTAGGCGTGCTCTCTAGGTCGTGCCCTAAGATATTCCCACCCCTAGCAGTGGGTTTTTCCTTCCCCAGATTTGAACCCTAGACCTCTAAGACAAGTACTAAAGTTCCTTGAATCTGGTAGCCATGTGAGCGCTCGCCTGATGGGGCTAGAGGGGCCGTGTCGTTACAGGCACCATACACCAAGTTATCTACAATGTAAAGTATCAGACAATATGCACACATATAATAAATATAAAATACAAACAATGATCATGTGATTCTTATTCCAAAATGTAGATATTCATACAAAAGCTAGGATTTTAGTATACATCTAACACAAGAAATACTACCTAAGTATCTTAAGGGACATTAGTGTTGACTTGGAAGGTTTGTGTCTAAGTGTAGGTCAAATAACTTTCGGAAAGATATATAATTTTTTTGAAAATGTATTTATAGGTAAACACCCAATCAAGCATGAAATTCGTTAAAATATTATTATGTTTAATCATTATTTTGAAAATAGATTTTTAAGAAAATATTCTAAGGATTTTTTTGAAAACATTTTGAAAATATTTATTAATTGATTAGTCCTTATCATCTCACCCATTCTGAATGTTGCAGTACAAACAAGCATGGTTGCCTTATGGGTGTTTGTGAGATGCTTGAATAATTTTTCTTAATTTGATTTTATAGATTGCTTAACCTTGAGTTAGATTCAAGTTTAACAATTTGTAACTTAAAAGTAAATTTCAATAATTGACTTCCAGGTCTTGGCTAGGCACAGGGGCCTTCTTTGGCCTAAGCCTTATTGGATCAACAACCCGTTCTTTAGACAAAGTCTTTTAAAGAAATAATACTTTTAATTTACTCTTTGAGAAACTCTGGTCTAACTAGGTTAGGATGTGGCGAGGTAGCTTCAGCTAGTTCCACTTAGCTCGGGCGACCAAGTCGAGTACTCCTTACCCTTCCTGACTTCCTAGACCAAGCTGTTGGATCATAGAAACTCGATAGAGGGGGGGGGGTGAATATCGAGATCAAATTTTTTGGAAAAATAGAGAAAATACGCAGTGAAAAATAATAAACCAATCGCGAACATAGGTTGGTTTTACTTGGTTCGGAGTCGCGGTCGGCTCCTACTCAAAGGCCCACGGTCCTTGACCATTTACTTTGGGCAATTCTATATTCGAAAAATCTTTTACAACTTGACAGTACAGATATAGAATTGGAAATTGAATTAACAACACTTTTATAATTTAAATTTACCGACGCTCGAGGTGGATCAAATTTCGGAGCAGAGGGTCATCGTCGGCGCTAGAATCTCGAAGTCGGAGGTTGTCAGAGTGTAGCGCTTGAACAAAAGTGCTTGGAGCGTTGAGAGCGATGTGTTTTGAAGTCTTGGGGGTGAACCCCCTTTTATAGCACCCATGGGGGCGCCTACACGTGGCCTTCCCTACGCGATCTCTTATCCGCAGGCTCGGTCAGCGCTTATCCATCTTCACTGGGGCGCCTGAGCTGATGGGGGCGCCCGTATGGTCCTTGGTGCCTAAGCTGAGTATGTCCAGAGGCTTCGTGGCAGTTTTGCTTCGCTTGCTTTGTTTTAGCCTTCAACTGGGGCGCCCGTATCCATACGGGCGCCTAGCCCCAGTGGGGCGCCTCACTCCTTTGAGGCGCCTGAGCTGCAGAAACACATTCCTTCAGTCCCTGCAACCAAGGTTAGTTCTAAAACACAAGAAGCAAATATGTTAGCCATTATTTACAGCCTAAGCTGTCTTGGTTCTGACTTTGGGACTCCCAAATAGAACCTTAGGTCGAACCGACGTCTACTGTTCCCTCGACGGGGAACGCGTCCTCACCTACTCCTCTCAGGAGAGTTTACCTTTTGCCAACCAGCTCCTCCGGTTGGACTTTTGCCCAATCCACGTGAACAGGTCTTCGTGCCCAGTCCACGACCAAGACTTCTTGTCCAACATCCGGTCAGGTCTTCGGTGCCCAGCCCTTTGCTAGGACTTCTTGCCCAGTCCTCGACCAGGACTTCTTTGCCCAACTTCCAGTCAGGTCTTCTTGCCCAGTCCTTGACCAGGACTTCTTGCCCAGCCCTTTGCCAGGACTTCTTGCCAAGTGTACCTAGAACTTTTCCTGCACACTTAGTAAGCTTGTTAGATCATAATAACACCTTAACTTCTGAACCCTTTGCAATTATCAAAACCCAGGTTTGACTTAGGTGCTTCCTGCACCAACACAAGCTTCCCTAACGTACTATCATCTCGCTCCACCCTGGTACTATGTTATGCAAGAATCAACCAATCTTTTTCCTATCTAGTCATTCTAAGTTAAGCAAAAAAAAAAACTAGCATGAATGATATGACATATATAAAAAAATTAAACAGATGCATGAGCATGACAGTTATGCATATATCAATCAAGTCAAATCGTTTTACTTAGGATTATAATGAAGTATCAAATTCTCGATTTGATACAAAATATGTGAACCCGCGAATATGTCAACCCACTTTGACATATTTATCATTATTATGTTGAAAGTTTCAATTGGGTAGAATTTTACATATTTTCATAACTGAAGGTAATTAATTTGAATTTTAGTTCATGGATTTTGAATAAATTTTAGATTTTGAATTAGTTTAGTTCATGTATGAATTTTACATAGTTTTTAAGAATTACGATTAATTACGATTTTTATGAATTATGATTAATTAAGATTTATGTTGTTAAGAATTAATTAAGATTTAAGTTGTTTAACAACTAAAATTTAAGTTGTTAAGAATTAAGATTTAAGATTTAATTAAGATTGAAGTTGTTAAGAATTAACTAAGATTTAAATTGTTAAGAATTAATTAAGATTTAAGTTGTTAAGAATTAATTAAGAATTAAGAATTAAATTAAAAATTAAGTTGTTAAGAATTAATTAAAAATTAAGACTTAAATTAAGAATTATGTTGTTAAGAATTAATTTGTTAAAAATTAATTAAGGATTAATTTGTTAGGAATTAATTAAGGATTAATTTCTTAAGAAATAATTAAGATATAAGAATTAAATTAAGAATTTGTTAAGATTTGAATTGTAATTTTAAATTTAATTGCATCATTTCAATTAATTCAAAAAATTCTGATTCATCTATTATCTCTTTTGTTTTTAAACTTTCAATTTTATTTAATATTTCTATTTTAATTGAATTCTTGTAAGCCTTTTTAATTATAACTTCAATTTTAATAAATTTATCTTCATCTTCAGAATCATATTCATTTTCATCTGCAAAGCCATATTCATAATTAATAAAAGTTATAAAAGTTATATTATTATCTTCAAAATAGGTAGAATAATTTTCAGTATTGCTAATTAAGGTTGTATCATTATCTTCAAATAAATAGATTCATTAATTAAAGGTTGACTATTATCATCAATATTATCTTCAGAGTTATTAGAATTATCAGAAATAATATTAATTAAAATTTCATCACTATCCTTAGAATTATTAGAATTATCAGAAAGATTATTAATTAGCATTTCATCATTGTCTTTAGAATTATCAAAAAAATTATTAATTAAAATTTTATCACTATCCTTAGAATTAATTTCAAAAATTGTAGCATTAATATTAAAGATTAAGGAATTGATATTCAATATTTCAATATTGTCACTGTTCGATTTGGATCCATTACTAGCTAATTTATCATGTAATACATTAAGTTTGCTATACAAAAGTCTAATTTATTGTGTAAATAATCTAACTTAACAGTAAAATCAACATGATTATCTACGTTATCAGAAGAAATATCTAACTTTGTTGGACTTTGAAAAGCACTTTTGCAGGAATTAACTTTTCGTACCTTCGTCACATTTTCTAACATTGTGGATCGAGCCATTTTCCAATCTGGAAACTAGTTCATGTAGTGTCCTTGCTTTTGACACTTAAAACACCGGATATGATTTTTGTCCCTCCATACTCCTAGCGTCGATTCCTTCGTTGCTGCCGGTGGTGAAGTACGAATCTTACGAGTAGGACATTGGTTTTTGTAGTGCCCTCTCTCCCTGCACTTAAAACAAATTTATGAACTTTAAAAATGGACATAATTAAAATATACCATTCTTCACCCTCGGATCCCCCTCAATTTCTGGCCTTCTTTGCTCCTTTGGCAGTGAGTCCTATCAGAGCCACATGCTCTGATACCAATTGTGGGATCGGTAGCATCGATAGAGGGGCGGGGTGAATATCGACTCTATCTTTTTCCTAAAATATTGTCATTCCATCAATCATCTTTCTATCAGAAAAGATAATATGCAGTGGAATAATAAATAAACAAAATAAAGCAGTAGACACGCAGATTTCCAAAATTTCTAAGGCCTATGTACTCGGCGTGAGTCCACTATTGCTCTCCTTTCCAGAATTCCGGAGGCAGAGAAAACTCGTCTTACAGATTGAAATGCAATCACAAATATAAAGACTAATTACAACTTATAAATTAAAAGCAAACCAAACAAACTCGACGATCCCGACCAATCTGGAACTCTGAAGCGTCGTGCACTTCCTCCTGGAGTTTCCTTGGTCGCAGAGCTTCACCTTAAGCACTTTTGCATTGCATATAATGAATGAGCAGATGAAAAACATGATATCTGAAGTGAGGGGTCGAACCCCATTTTATACTAACTTCTTGGGCGCCTGATAAGCTTCTGGGATGCCTCATAAGCGGTCAAATCTGATCTATAGTAGCGAACACGACGCAGGGGATAAGGTTTCCTTCCCAGGCACCTGGTATGAATCAAGCGCTCTTCCCCGCAAACTATTTTCTTGCATTTGCTCTCCTATCTTGCCTCCAACATTGGGTACCTGCAAGACAACAAAACTTACAATAAGCAGACAAAGCATCTTAGGTTCTAACTTTGGATTTCAAATGAAATCCTAGGTCGAACCGACGCCTAATGTTCCCTTTACCAGGGAATTTGTCCTCACCTACTCCACCCTAGAGAAGTTACCTTTTGCTAATCAGGACCTCTGGTTGGACTTTTTCTTAGCCTCCGAGAACCCGAATCTCGAGACGTCCGACCTCGACCCGTCTCTACTTCTGTCCATCATCCCCGCTCGACTAAGTCTTTTGCTCGGTCCCCCGGACCAAGACTTCATGCTCGCCTCCAATGTTGGAGCAATCGACCCTAAGATGGTCCGGAGTGACCATAGGTTTTGATGTTTGGGAAAAGAGTTTAAGTTAGGTTTTCCCTTGTGTACTTATATGTGTATGTTGAGTGTGCAGGTTGTACATGATACACATATAGACTTGACTGGACGACCTCGGTACGGTGAAGGATGGCATGGAGGCAAGCTGGAGGCTTGCGTGCGCATCCGAGGGACTTTGGAGAGCAGGGACGATGAGCTGATGGGTGCGGACTTCGAGGCATGCATGAAGGATGACATGGAGGCAAGCTGGAGGCTTGCATGCATCCGAGGGATGGGAGCCGAAGATGAAGAGGGCGCGAAAGCAACAGTCGAGGCTTCGGAGGAGGAGTCAGTCGAGTCGTGAGGGTCGAGTGCTGTGTGAATGTACTCGGAAAGCGATTCAGCTAGGGACCAGTCGACTGCCCTGGGGGCAGTCGATTGGTAGGTGGCTGGTGAGCTGGCAAATTCGAACGTTGGGAGTGTCAACGGTCGAATTTGGCTGGCACCAGTCGACTGCCCTTGGGGCAGTCGACTGGTAGCGAGAAATCAGCCCCGAGTCCTATTTAAAGAGGACTTCGTGGTGGCTGAGTTTCTTGACGAAACTTGTCTTGGTTAAAGTCAAGTTAGTAGTCTTTGGGCTCAAGGTTGTCAAAGGTGTTGTGGTGAGGTTTCTCCACCCACAAGGAGCGACGAGAGCAAGCCGGAGGTTATCCGGGGAGTGATCCACCGACGGATTCTTGGATTAGTCACCCGACCGGGGTGGATACAAAGTAAATAGGTTTGTTAGCAGTGATTTCTTCGTTGTTATTGTTTAATATTATTGTTTCCGCTGTGCATACTAACAACGTAGGAAGAACATGTTAGTAATATGAGAGAAGTGTCCTAAGGCAATCGCCTTATGATTGTAATCATTTACTTTAATAAATGAATATTCACTATTTGAGTATACATGTTTGTGTATTTGATTGAGATCTTAAACTCATTTACTGAATGTCCGCAATACAATTCACAGCATGAGAGAATTTGTGATGAATTCACAACTAGTGATTATCTCTACATGTGTAATTGTGAAGTATTGAAATTGTCCCTGGTCGATGAATTGATAAATACGGACACTATCAATTCTGTTGAGACTAGCATGGGTTATTCTCTAATCAGCTGATTCTCACTGGCTGGTGACATTGGGATGTCCGGAGATAAACATGAATGCTAGTTGAGGGAACTAGTTCATTGGAGTGACTGGCTGTAAAACTTCATATGGTGTCTACATATAGACATGTCAATGAAGTTCTTACTGCAGCTTAAGTGCGATGTTCCTTTGACTTGCGGTGTTCAAGTCATCTTGGTCATGAAGACTTATACTTTGACATCTTAAGCAAGCATCTCCAAGGAGGTGTGGACCCATGATGATTGGGTATAAGCCGAAGTGCCCGAAGATGTTTGAACAGCCTACAAAGGATTCACCACTCCTTGCGAGGAGATGTATACCCAAGGTCTATCGTCGGATTGTTACTCGAAGCCTCTGGCCAGAGCATCACATGTTCCGAGTATGAATCTCTCAGAAACATGAGAGTAATTAGAATCCGTTGGACGAGAAAGACATAACTTGGGCTAGGTGTGACGTAGTCAGCCTAGTGGGGACTGACACGCATAGACCGTGTCCTGAACCAAGTGGGTATAAGATGGTGAAGGGAATGAGGCACGATTCATTAAAGCTGCTGAAGGGTTTCAGAATCATTTCTGGGGTCAACCGTTGATCTTTTGATTAATTGGGGATCATGATGTACTACTAGGTGCCACTCATGATCGTTCTATAATTGGTTGATTATAGATGGCTATCATAAATCGAAAGCCTATTTAGTCACACGCACTACGAGTGATCCGAGGGATTTAAAATGAGTTGAAAATTGATTTTCCGATCAAGAGAGATAAGTCAAATCTGAATTTTTTCAGAGACGCATCGGAAGCATAAAATGGCAAAGTCTTTTGAAGACTTATTTGACGAATTAAATGAGTTTAATTCGTATGGTTCTAGCTTGGGTTTGGCCGGCCAAAGAGGGTCCCCACCCTCTTTGTTTGGCCGGCCACAACAAAAGGGGAAAACCGAATTTTTGGTTCAAATTATAAAATAAACCGAGCGTGGTTTGTTTTATAAAATTATAGATAAAGAAATTTATATAAAGAAATTTATATAAAGAAATTTATATAAAGAGATTTATTTTTCATGGAAATTAAAATGAACCATCGATTGGTTTATTTTATTTTTTAAAAATCAATAATGGATTGATTTACCATTATAAAGAAATTTATATAAAGAAATTTCTTTCCATAATAGAAAGGGAGACATGGTTGTTTTATTATAAATTAAATTATGATAAAAACTTTGCATGATGGAATAATTCATAGAAAAATTTATATGATAAATTTCTTATGAAAATTTATTCCATAAAAAGGAGACTTGGCGATTGAGAGACTACTATATAAAGGAACCAAGGCAAGGCTTGGAGATTAATCTAAGAGAACTAGAAATAAGCCCTCTCTCTCTCTCCTTCTCTCCCTCTCCCTCCTCTAGTGCCGCTGGCCCTAAAAGGAGGACCCCATTGTTGCCGTGAGCTTCATCCACCAAGCAGCTGCCGTAGAAGAAGAAGAAGCGGGCGCAACTCCTTCCTTCCTCCCGAATCTTGATTCCGTTCTTCGTTTGGTGGTTAGTCTTCCCATCTCTCTCTTGGTATTCTTGTCGTGCCTTTAGAGAATCTAGTAGTTCTTGTCGGCACGAAACTCGTGGCTTTGCGAAGTCATCCCGAAGAAAACTCGGCGTGGACGCGAATAGAGGCGGAGCTTCCAAGGGACGCTTACTGTTGGATCTCATCCCTTCCTTCGAGTTACGCGAGGTATTGAGTAAATTAGTTTACTTTCTGCAAAATTTTAATATATGATCATGTCTACACAATATAAGGTTGCATGCTTAGATGTGTGGTTAAATAATTTGGGAAATTATTTATGCTAAATCTTCCGTTGCACGTAATAAATTTTAAAATTACGAACCCGCATCCATGTCAACATGCACCCGGTCCCAACAGAACAAGCCAAAGAAACGCTATTCACCCCCCCTCTAGCGGACATGATCGATCCTATAATTGGTATCAGAGCGAAGGACCGCTCTTGATCGGACTAATCACCGAGGGAGCAAGATCGCTAGAGGAAGAACGATGGAAGACAAATTCGGGGACGACATCTACACTCCGCCGGCCTATGACCATGAAGACTTCGGGTATTGGAAGTCACGGATGGAGACGTGGTTCGGGATGGAGTGGAACCTTAGGATTGCGCTAGAAGAGCCGTTCGAGATTCCAAGGGATAAGCACGGAAAGAGGCTTAGGACTAGATATTGGAATCAAGAACAACAAGATCAATCCAAGACAAATGAAAAGGTAATGACAATTTTAGTTAATCTTTTGCTAACAATGTTTTGAGTTGTGTAGGTAAATATCAAAATGCATATGAATTGTGGAGCAAAGTGAAAGAAATTCATGAGAAGCCTACACAATCTCAAGAGTCCAAAGAGATGTGTCAAATGGTTCAAGAAGAAGAAAAAGGAGAGGAATTGACCATCTCATCAAGTGAAGAGGAGGAATTGAGTGAAAGATCATCAACCTCCTCAAGAGAAGAAGAGGAGGTATCAACTTCAAGAATTGAGGGGGAGGAGAGACCCTCATCAATCCCGGATCAAGAGGAATCATCCACCTCTTCCAAGGTTGAAGAAGTCAACCTAGCCTCCACCTCCACCAAAGCAAAGAAGAAAGAGCACATCACATGCTTTGGGTGGAATGAAAAGGGGCACTATAAGGATAAGTGCCCAAAAGGTAAAGAGGAGGTAATTCCTAAACCCAAGTCCTTTCAATTTAAATCTAATATGGGTTGTAGGAATGGAGAAGCCCAAGCTAAGAAGAAGAAAATCCGATGCTTCACATGTGGAGAGCTGGGGCACTTTCATTCTAAGTGTCCAAGGAAAGGAGAACTAAAGAAGATGGAGAATTTGAGAAGATGGGAGAAGGAGGAGAGAAAAAAAAGAAGCTCACAATAAGGAGGGACTACAAGGGTAAGGGAGGTAATTCCTAACCCTAGGCTAAAATATAATTCATATTTAAGTTCCTCTATCCATGATAAAAATAGAATTAATCGTTCATCCATGCATGCTAGTTTTCATGAAAAATGCTTAATGGTGCATAACTTCGGATTTAGATATAATGATAGGACTAGGTTTAACAAGGTAGAACACAACCCTAAGAAAAGCATTCATAATGATAGACCCAAGACCTCTAGACCTAAGGATCATGGCACTAATCCCAAGAAGGGAAGGAATGTGCCTAGAAAGGAGGTTAGGCCTAGGAATGTCCATGGTGGACACATGGATCCAAAGGTTAGAAATTTGGAAAGAGAAAATCAAGCCTTGAGGGCAAGGCTTGATACATTAGAAAAGGCCCTAGAAAGATTCACGATTGGATCTAAGGGCTTAGACATGGTGTTGGGTAGCTTAAAACCTAACTATGATAGATCGGGCTTGGGATACCGGTCTAAGACCTCCAAGGTAGATGGAAAGAAATACGTTGGGAAGGCATATAATCATGGAATGGAGGGTAAGTCCAAGGATGGCAAGTGGGTGCCATCCAAAGGTAGAAAGGGTGACTTAACCAAGGACAAGGTGTCCAAGGTTAAGAAGGTCCATTTTGTAGGCCAAGAGTCACCGGGGGCACACTGGTGTGGTCTAGTATGGATTGAGTCACCTAGGGAGGTGGCTAAGGCTCAGAGCTCAAGGGGGAGCTCTAGGAGCCTTTGGGGTCAATGGTAGATGGATCTCAAAAGTGTTTCTCCCAAGAAATTAGGTGAAATGTGCCAAGAAGGATTGGAAGACTTGGGTAAGTCTTAATCATAGGTTTTGGCACATTAAAAAAGGGGATTTAGGGAGAAAATGTGAAAATTGGAGTATATTTGAGAGAAATTGGTTTTAAAGTGTAAATACTATATAATTTGGTGCTAGGAATGTTGTGTGGTTGAGTATGGGAAGAGGAATCAAAATGAGGTTGAAATTAGAACCTTTGGACAAGGTTTAAATGATACACTTTAGGAGAAAGATGAGTTTCGTGCCAATCTTGGGATCCAGAGTACATTTGTTTGGAAACGTATTTTTCCCAAGTAGATATAGGTTTCACAAATCTCCCTGCAAAATTTCAGATTTTTCGAAAATTTGTAGAATTATTTAGGCATTACTGAAACTAGGCTGAAAAACCTGAAATTCAGGTATCAGTCGACTGCCCTGGAGGCAGTCGACTGGTCTCAGCCCAGAAACTCTCTGTTCGATTTGGGAGTCGACTGCCATATGGGCAGTCGACTGATCAGTAAGAGTTTGCAAAAAGGGCCTATTAGGTGATAAGAAGTTGCAAAATTAGAAACATAGAAAAGTATCATGGTATCTTGAGAGATTTTATGGATTAATATTATATGATTCATAGACTAATATTGGATGATATTGGATAATCAACTCTTGATGAATGGAAGCTTCCCACATATGTCTAGGATTAGGAGGAAATATTTGAGGATATTGTAAAGAAAGAGTTAAGGACAATTCCTTGTGTAAATTTATAGTGGTTAGCTTTGACAAACACATGGAATTAGAGATACATTTGAAAATTGATATAAAATGTCGATTCCTTAAGGAAATTAGAGGATTGTACCAAAGTCAAGCACATTTGATAATCTAAATCAAACCATATTTTTCTAGGATAGGGCATATCCTAACAAATGTGCTTGCAAACCTTCAGAGTTTTCTAAGTGTTGATGAGTTCTTTTTGGCACTAGGGATAAGGTTGCTTGGGAGCAATCCTTTAATGGTGGCCAAGGGAGAAGAACTTGGTTGTTAGGTTGGGTAGAACCTAATTTGAATCTATCGTGTTAAGTTGGGTAGAACTTCACCTAGGAAAATTGAAAATTGAGAGAAGGCATAGGTTAAAGGGGAGATAGCCCATGTTTGCCTTGATTTTCATAGAAAATTATTTTTGGATTTTATGTCTAACTTGGGAATGGTGATAGATACATGGTGAAATGTATTTTTCCCAAGTAGGTATGGGTACCACAATGTTCTCCATAAAATTTGGGAATTTTTAGAGAATTGTGGAATTTCTTGCGCGTTTCTGAAATTCGACCAGAAAATAGACTTTCAGAGTATCAGTCGACTGGCCATTTTGGCAGTCAACTGACCAGGGCTGATTTGGGTATCAGCAGCTGATTTGGGATCCAAATGATAAGAATCATGTGTATGGGGGTTGAGTACACATTGTTTAGGATCATTAAGGATTGAAAGAACCAATAATTGGAATATTATTGGGGTCTTTTTGATGTATGGCAAAGGGGGAGAGATGTTGGGTTTAAGTGGAAAACCAAACATACCTTTGCTAGAAACCCTAGTTTTAGGGGGAGCTGAGTTTACGGGGGAGCATGACAGCTCCATTCTTGGCGTAAGGGGGACCTTGGAGAGGTTCTTAAAAAGCCTTTATAAGTCCAATGTAGAGGGAGCTTGGGAGAAGCTTTAAAAAGTCTGTTTTGGTGAAAATTCCTAACTTGGTGGGTTAGGTGTAGAAAATCCTAACTTGGAGGGTTAGGTGGTGAAAATCCTAACTTGGAGGGTTGGGTGTGGGATGCCTTTGAATAGGATCCTTGCATGCATTGCATATGTATTGTTTTGCATTATTTTTGCCATTGACTACTGTTTTGCTTTCCCTAACGTAAACGTATTGTCAAACATCAAAAAGGGGGAGATTGTTGGAGCAATCAACCCTAAGATGGTCCGGAGTGGCCATAGGTTTTGATGTTTGGGCAAAGGGTTTAAGTTAGGTTTTCCCTTGTGTACTTATATGTGTATGTTGAGTGTGCAGGTTGTACAGGCTACACATATGGACTTGACTGGACGGCCTCAGTACGGTGAAGGATGGCATGGAGGCAAGCTGGAGGCTTGCGTGCGCATCCGAGGGACTTTGGAGAGCAGGGACGATGAGCTGATGGGCGCAGACTTCGAGGCATGCGTGAAGGATGGCATGGAGGCAAGCTGGAGGCTTGCGTGCATCTGAGGGATGGGAGCCGAAGATGAAGAGGGCGCGAAAGCAACAGTCGAGGCTGCGGAGAAGGAGTCAGTCGAGTCGTGAGGGTCGAGTGCTGTGTGAATGTACTCGGGAAGGGATTCAGCTAGGGACCAGTCGACTGCCCTTGGGGCAGTCGACTGGTAGGTGGCTGGTGAGCTGGCAAATTCAAACGTTGGGAGTGTCAACGGTCGAATTTGGCTGGCACCAGTCGACTGCCCTTGGGGCAGTCGACTGGTAGCGAGAAATCAGCCCCGAGTCCTATTTAAAGAGGACTTCGTGGTGGCTGAGTTTCTTGACAAAACTTGTCTTGGTTAAAGGCAAGTTAGTAGTCTTTGGGCTCAAGGTTGTCGAAGGTGTTATGGTGAGGTTTCTCCACCCACAAGGAGCGACGAGAGCTAGCCGGAGGTTATCCGAGAAGTGATCCACCGACGGATTCTTGGATTAGTCACCCGGCCGGGGTGGATACCAAGTAAATAGGTTTGTTAGCAGTGATTTCTTTGTTGTTATTGTTTAATATTATTGTTTTCACTGCGCATACTAACAACGTAGGAAGAACAAGCCAAAGAAACGCTATTCACCCCCCTCTAGCAGACACGATCGATCCTACATCCAAGACTCCCGGATCTCAAGACGTCTGATCCTCGACCCCTCTCTACTTCTGTTCGTAGTCCTCGCTTAGCAATGACTCCATTGACCGACCCCCAACTAAGACTTCGTGCTCAACCTTGCAGGTCAAGACTTCTTGCCCATCTTCAGTCACCAGGACTTCGTCTACCTAGCTTCAGTCACTAGGACCCGACTTCACTCACCAGGATTTCTTCCACCTAACTTCACTCACTAGGACCCAGCTTCACTCGCCAGGACTTCTTCTTCATAATGAACTTCTTTGCTAGTCATCTTAATCCTGACTAGACTTCTCTCTGCCAAACATCAAGTCCTGTTTGGCTCAGTCCTATGGTCTATCTGACCAGATATGTGATTAGTCTCTCTGTCAAATATCAAGTCCTATTTGGCTTATCCCTTGGTCAAACTAACCATCCCTGGGTTTTATTCACTCTGCCAAACATTAGATCATGTTTGTCTTAACCCTTTGTCAAACTGATCAAACTTGAGTTTACCCTACCAAACATTAGGTCCTATTTGGTTTAACCCTTGATCACTTTGACTAGACCTTAGTATATTGTCACTACCAAATATCAGGTCCTGTTTGGCTAACCTTTTGACAAACTGATCAAATCTAGGTTTACCCTAGCAAACATCAGGTCCTATTTGTCTTACCCCTTGATCACATTGACTAGACCTTAGTATATTGTCAAACATCGAAACACTAAAGATTGACTATTCATGACTGATGCTCTTTGCACCAACAACCACTAGTAGATGAGCGCTACCCGTAATTAGGTCTTAGATGTATTGACTCAGAGGGGTTGGGAACCAATTAAATTCCGCATGTTCGTGATTGTATTTGCTTTTACTTTTATTATTCTGCTACAACTAACAACTTTGATATTAAGCGAGCAATCAACGAAGATCCGACGACAAATTTTACGAGTCAATATTCACCCCCCCCCTCTATCGACGCCACTGATCCTACAATTGGTATCTATCTTTTGCCGACTGCCCAATTTAATTTTATACAATGAGTATCAAAGAAGGTGGCTCTGATCGGACTCACCACTGAAGGAGCAAGAAGACCAGAAATTGAGGGGGAGCCAAGGGTGAAAGAGTTATATTTATTTTATAATGTCTAAATTTCACATAATTTGTTTTATGTGCAAGGAGAGAGGACATTATAAAAATCAGTGTCCTACTCGTAAGATTTGATCACCACCGGTGGCAACGGAGGTACCAACGCCAGGAGTTCAGAGGGATAAAAGCCACATCAAATGCTTCAAGTGCCAAAAGCATGGGCACTACAAGAATCAATGTCCAGACTGGAGGATAAGCGGACCCATATTGCCAGGAAATGGTACGAAGGTAAAAGAGATACGAAAAATTAATTTCTACAAAAATGCTTTTCAAATTCCTGCAAAGCTACATAATTTTTCTAGTAACTTAGATAATAATGTTGATTTTTCTGTCAAATTAGATTATTTGCATGAGAAATTATAAATATTACATGATAGTTTAAATACTAATGATCTAAATAATATCAAAATCTTGAAAATTAATTCTGTAATTTTTTCAATTAATACTGCAATATCAAAAATTAATTTTGAGATTTTATCACATAAATTATTAGATAATCTTGAAACTCTATTTAATAATTTTATTAATTATACTGAAGATAATTTAATTAATATTGAAAATAATTTTAATAATTCTAAAGATAAAAATCAAATCTTAATTAATAATTCTGAAGATAATAATCAAACCTTAATTAATAATTTATAAAATAATTCTAATAACTTTGAAGATAATTATAAATCCTTTATTAATTATTTTACTTATTTTGAAAATTTTGAATAACTTCAAACTCTTAACAACTTTAAACTCTTTTCATTCTTTCCCCCTTTGTCATATATCAAAATTATGTAGGTAATATAAGAGTAAGAGCAGAAAGATAATGACTAAAGTATACAAAAAAACTAAGTGTATTAGAGCGAGTAATTTTAAGCAATAACAAAGGTTAAGTCTACGTCTGGGCACCTTTGTTTGAGTCCAAACATGAAAATAATATTAAATATTCAAAAATAAAGTCAATTCCTTTTAGGCAGCTGTCTAACATTTTAGCTACTTATCGACTATAATAAACAACAATTTTCACTTGGGTCAGTCAAGTCAAGTGTATTTCATAAATTGGCTCAGTTAACCAGAATACGTGACTTGATTAATTTGAATTGTATTTACAACACCCCCAACTTGCGTTGATGCATCTAAGCCTAGGGCAACAGTCCTATCTTGGGTATGGCTTGGCGGGTTTCCTTAGCGAATACCTGGTTGATCCGAGAGACCTCTCCATGCCTACGAATTAAAATTTAATTTGAATGGAGACCCGTCTCCCATCGACCGTCTCATGCCGTATCGAACAATCCAAATTACAACTTAGCCAATTACCAAAATCGGCCATGTAATTTGCTCGACCGTTCGACCATGGAAAAGGCGACGAGTTGATCGTTGGCTTTTGTGTTTATAGTCGGGATCTAGTTAATATTTTATTCATAAAGATATGAACTCAAAATTGTTAGTAATATGAGAGAAGTGTCCTAAGGCAATCGCCTTATGATTGTAATCATTTACTTTAATAAATGAATATTCACTATTTGAGTATACATGTTTGTATATTTGATTGAGATCTTAAACTCATTTACTAAATGTCCGCAATACAATTCACAGCATGAGAGAATTTGTGATGAATTCACAACTAGTGATTATCTCTACATGTGTAATTGTGAAGTATTAAAATTGTCCCTGATCGATGAATTAATAAATACGGACACTATCAATTCTGTTGAGACTAGCATGGGTTATTCTCTAATCAGCTGATTCTCACTGGCTGGTGACATTGGGATGTCCGGAGATAAACATGAATGCTAGTTGAGGGAACTAGTTCATTGGAGTGACTGGCTGTAAAACTTCATATGGTAGTCTACATATAGACATTCAATGAAGTTCTTACTGCAGCTTAAGTGCGATGTTCCTTTGACTTGCGGTGTTCAAGTCATCTTGGTCATGAACACTTATACTTTGACATCTTAAGCAAGCATCTCCAAGGAGGTGTGGACCCAGGATGATTGGGTATAAGCCGAAGTGCCCGAAGATGTTTGAACAGCCTACAAAGGATTCACCACTCCTTGCGAGGAGATGTATACCCAAGGCCTATCGTCGGATTGTTACTCTAAGCCTCTAGCCAGAGCATCACATGTTCCAAGTATGAATCTCTCAGAAACATGAGAGTAATTAGATTCCGTTGGACGAGAAAGACATAACTTGGGATAGGTGTGACGTAGTCAGCCTAGTGGGGACTGACACACATAGACCGTGTCCTGAACCAAGTGGGTATAAGATGGTGAAGGAATGAGGCACGATTCATTAAAGCTGCTGAAGGGTTTCAGAATCATTTATGGGGTCAACCGTTGATCTTTCGATTAATTGGGGATCATGATGTACTACTAGGTGCCACTCATGATCGTTCTATAATTGGTTGATTATAGACGACCAACATAAATTGAAAGCCTATTTAGTCACACGCACTATGAGTGATCCGAGGGATTTAAAACGAGTTGAAAATTGGATTTTCCGATCAAGAGAGATAAGTCGAATCTGAATTTTTCAGAGACGCATCGGAAGCATAAAATGGCTAAGTCTTTTGAATACTTATTGGACGAATTAAATGAGTTTAATTCGTATGGTTTTAGCTTGGGTTTGGCCGGCCAAAGAGGGTCCCCACCCTCTTTGTTTGGCCGGCCACAACAAAAGGGGAAAACCGAATTTTTTGTTCAAATTATAAAATAAACCGAGCGTGGTTTGTTTTATAAAATTATGGATAAAGAAATTTATATAAAGAGATTTATTTTTCATGGAAATTAAAATGAACCATGGATTGGTTTATTTTATTTTTTAAAAATTAATAATGGATTGATTTACCATGATAAAGAAATTTATATAAAGAAATTTATATAAAGAAATTTCTTTCCATAATAGAAAGGGAGACATGGTTGTTTTATTATAAATTAAATTATGATAAAAACTTTGCATGATGGAATAATTCATAGAAAAATTTATATGATAAATTTCTTATGAAAATTTATTCCATAAAAAGGAGACTTGGCGATTGAGAGGCTACTATATAAAGGAACCAAGGCAAGGCTTGGAGATTAATCTAAGAGATCTAGAAATAAGCCCTCTCTCTCTCCTTCTCTCCCTCTCCCTCCTCTAGTGCCGCCGGCCCTAAAAGGAGGACCCCTTTGTTGCCGTGAGCTTCATCCACCAAGCAGCTGCCGAAGAAGAAGAAGAAGCAGGCGCAACTCCTTCCTTCCTCCCGGAATCTTGATTCCGTTCTTTGTTTGGTGGTTAGTCTTCCTATCTCTCTCTTGGTATTCTTGTCGTGCCTTTAGAGAATCTAGTAGTTCATGTCGGTACGAAACTCATGGCTTTTCGAGGTCATCCCGAAGAAAACTCGGCGTGGACGCGAATAGAGGCGGAGCTTCCAAGGGACGCTTACGGTTGGATCTCGTCCCTTCCTTCGAGTTACGCGAGGTATTGAGTAAATTAGTTTACTTTCTGCAAAATTTTAATATATGATCATGTCTACACAATATAAGGTTGCATGCTTAGATGTGTGGTTAAATAATTTGAGAAATTATTTATGCTAAATCTTCCGCTGCACGTAATAAATTTTAAAATTACGAACCCGCATCCATATCAACATGCACCCGGTCCCAACAGTGGTATCAGAGCCGGTTAGTGTTCGACATAATCATATAATTGTTTTGCGGGAAACTTTGTCATGATCTCAATTTTAGAAAATTTTCCAATTATGGAAACTTTCCAATTATGATAAATTTTAGATTTAGGATTTTCAAAGTTTGGAAATCCTCATGAAATTTCGTAAACTTTTGAAATATCCTAGTTTCTAAAATTTTATGATAATTGCGAAAACTTCCCATTTTTGGAAACTTTCCAATTTTGGAAATTTTCTATTTTAGAAATTTTCCAATTTTGGAAATATGTAAGTTTTCTTTGTACCAAAAACTTACAATTATTCTGAAAACCTATTATGAAATCTCGCAATTTTGGGCACTTTCTTTCAAAGAAAGTCTAGACAAATTTATGGATCATTAATTGACAATTAAATTCGAATTGATTTTAAATTATCAACAAAATTCTTTATTTTGGATTGAGCCTCGGGGAGCCGTCCAATTTAAAGTTAGTTGTTGTAATTTAATTTCCTATTTTTGAATAAAATTCTCATGTTTAATTTGGTTACGCCTCGGGGAGCGGACCAAATTAGATTTACAACAAATTCCTTTTTTTTGGGTATCTGAGCCTCGGGGAGCCACCCAAAGAAAATATTTTGTTGTAATTAATAAATCCATAAATAAAATATGTAATCAAATCTTGGAAATTTTGAGGTGATTCTCAAACGATAATTTCCTTATTTGATTTAAGAGGTGATGCTCTTACATATTGTTGTCTCCAAAATTAATTAGGAAAATGGTTTCCTATAGAGTTTTCTTAAATAAGATTTTCATGAAAATAATATGTGGTTGAATTAAGGGAATCTGTCTCTTAATTTAATAAGATTTGATTTAGAGAAATCAAAGTCTTAAACATATTATTTCCGAAATTGATTATGACAATTTAGGAAATTGTTTCCCAAAACAATTCCTTGAATAAAGTATGAAATTAGAATTAGAAAATTCGGTTCCTAATTCAATTAATGAGACTTGATAAATTAAGTCACATACATACTTTATTAAGGAAATCGTTAGTACATGACATAATTATATGTCATGAATGTGCTTAGAAAGAAAAGGATGAGACCCAAAACCCCTTACAAAATATTAAGGCCAACACCTTCCATTAATATGGTTAGAACCAAAGTTTTGTTTCTCGTTTGGGTTGATGGACACATCCATGCCCGGCTTGAACCTCAACATGTTCAAACCATGGAATTAGTTTATGATTAATATAATTGGAGTCAGAGGTCAATCCTTAGTTTTGGTTGTTGGACACATCCAAGCCTACTAAACGGTTGAATGAGCTCCAACCATATTAAAACTATTTCTTGATTAATGGGTCAGCCTTAAGCTTGGAGCATCGATTTGTTGTGCCACAGCCATGGTCGATGTAAAGAGAGGTGCAGTTGGGTGCTATGTATATTGTTGCATACTTGTTAATGAGTTAACAACCCAATGATTTATGCAAACATTCAATTAGTTGATAGCATAAAGTGGTAGTTACATATATGTGATATGTAATCCGTATAATTACCTACCTTCATAGCTGAGAATAACTTGATGGCCACAGTCATGGTTGTTCTTATCTATGGTTGGATATCAACCTATTTGGAGATGTTCCTACGATCTCCCGAATTGATAAAAAGGGTTATTCAATTCGAAAAATAAATAGGATTTAATTAATATATGTTGATGCATTCTTTATCATTCTTCTCACATAAGCTCAATTTGTATTTCTAGGATAATCACTCGATCATGTCTTCTTTGAATTTGCGTTCCATTTTGGACACCAATAAGCTAACTGGGCCAAACTTCATGGACTAGCTTCGAAACCTGAGGATAGTCCTCAAGGCAGAAAAGCTTGCTTATATCCTTGAAGATCAACTTCCCAACCGTCCTCCAGAAGATGCAACTCCAGACCAGTTAGTGGACTATCAGAAACATGTGACCGATTCTAAACTTGTGAGTTGCATCATGCTAGCCGCTATGGTACCTGAGCTGCAAAAGCAGCATGACCATATGGAGGCTTATACCATCATCTTCCATCTTCATGAGTTATTTGACGAGCAGGCGAGATCCGAAAGGTTCGAGGTCTCCAGACTCCTCTTCACCTCTAAGATGCAGGAAGGCACTTCTGTCTCACAGTTTTTGTTGAAGATGTTGGGGTACATTGAGCGACTGGGCACACTCAGTTTTGCAATGGATCATGAACTAAGTATTGACTTAATTCTGCATTGTTCGCCCAAAAGTTATTCACAGTTTGTGATGAACTATCGGATGAACAAGCTGGAGACTACCATTCCTGAGTTGCTCAACCTGCTGAAGACTATAGAGCCTTCTGTGAAGCAGGATCAGAAGACGGTACTATTAGTTGGTTCCTCAAAGAAAGACTCTAAGAGGAAGGCCAAAGAACATAATAAGGGAAAGAAGAAAAAGGCCAAAAAGTCCGAAAAACCCCCAAAAGGCACTTGCCATCACTGTGGCAAGGAGGGTCACTAGCGAAGAAACTGCAAGGTTTATCTTGAGTCCTTGAAGAAGAAGGCATCCGATGCCCCATCCTCTTCAGGTATCTTCGTTATTGAATGTCACTCTATTTCCTCAACCGCCTGGGTACTTGATACTGGGTGTAGCTCACATATATGTAATGACATACAGGGGCTAAGGAATAGAAGAAGACTCATCAAGGGAGAAGCGAATCTGCGAGTTGGAAATGGAGCAAAGATTGCTGCTGTTGCCATCGGAACATATTTGCTAAAGCTTCCTACTGGACTTGTCTTAGAGTTGGATAATTGTTATTTTGTTCCTTCGTTAATAAAGAACATTGTATCTATTTCATGCTTGAATGAAAAGGGTTATCATTTAACTTTTAGTAACAATTGTTGTTACATAACTTTAAATGGCGTTCTTTATGGGACCGGAACTTTGTGCAATGACATCTACACGTTAGATTTATCCGGTGACATTTTCAATATCGAAGTTAGCAACAAACGTGCTCGAATAGATAATCAAATTGACTCCTATACGTGGCATTGTCGTCTTGGCCATATAAGTAAGAAACGCATGACCAAATTACACCGATGTGGAATTCTGGAATCATTTGAACCCGGTTCATTTGATACATGCGAATCATGCTTAAAAGGCAAGATGGCCAAATTATCCTTTTCCGGAAAGGGTAATCCAGTGGGAGAATTGCTTGGTCTAATACATACTGATGTATGTGGACCAATGTCAACTCTTGCACAAGGAGGCTATAGCTACTTCATTACCTTTATCAATGATCACTCACGATTCGGGTATGTGTTTTTGATGAAACACAAATCTAAAGCTTTTGAAAAATTCAAAGAGTTCAGAAATGAAGTAGAGAAACAGCTTGGCAAAAGTATTAAGATACTTCGATCCGATCGGGGTGGTGAATACTTAAGTCAAGAGTTTCAAGATTATCTTAGGGACAATGGGATATTGTCTTAATGGACTCCGCCGTATACACCACAGCATAATGGTGTATCTAAGAAGCGTAACCGAACCTTGATGGACATGGTTAGATCTATGATGAATCATGCAACTCTTCCAAAATCCTTTTGGGGCTATGCGCTTAAGACAGCTGTTTACCTGCTAAACAGAGTCCCGACCAAGGTAGTCTCTACTACTCCATATGAGACGTGGAATAGTAAGAATCCTCACTTAACTCACCTTAAGATATGGGGTTGTCCTGCTTATGTGAAGCGGACTGTATCAGACAAATTGGATGCTAAGTCTGATAAATGTCTATTTATTGGATACCCTAAGGAAACAAAGGGTTACCAATTCTATCATCCCTTGGAACAAAAGGTGTTTGTTTCAAGGCATGCTGTATTTCTGGAAAAAGAATTTCTTTTATAAGAAAACAGTGGAAGTAGTATTGAACTTGAAGAAGTTCAAGAAACTCCAATAGACATTACAGAGACACCTAGTCAAGACCCACAACCAATAACTCATAATGATGAGCTATCAGTTGAACCTAAAATAACACCACTTCTTCGTAGATCTGATAGGACACGCAATATTCCAGAGAGATACGGATTTCTCGTAAGTGAATCGAACGACGTGTTACTCATTAGCGATGACGAACCTATCAGTTATGATGATGTTCTGAAAAGTTCAGAAAGGGACAAATGACTTGAAGCCATGAAGTCGAAAATGGATTCCATGTACGAAAATCAAGTATGAGACTTGGTTAACCCACCTGAAGGGATTAAGCCCGTAGGGTGCAAGTGGGTTTTCAAGAAGAAAACCGACATGGAAGGTAATGTTGTTACCTTTAAGACTAGATTAGTGGCAAAAGGATATCGTCAGAAACAAGGAATTGATTATGACGAATCCTATTCGCCAGTAGCTATGCTTAAATCCATTCGGATGCTCCTGGCCATAGCAGCTCATTATGATTATGAGATATGGCAAATGGATGTGAAAACAGCTTTCCTTAATGGAAACCTGCTTGAGGATGTATACATGATACAACCTGAAGGTTTCACATCGGTTGATAAAACCAAAATATGCAAGCTTCGACGATCCATATATGGACTGAAGCAAGCATCCAGGAGTTGGAACATCCGTTTTGATGAGACAATCAAAGAGTTTGATTTCTCACAAAATCCTGACGAACCTTGTGTGTATAAGAAGGTTAGTGGGAGTGCAGTCGTATTCCTAGTATTATATGTCGATTACATATTGCTTATAGGAAATGATATATCAGTCTTACAGTCGGTTAAAATTTGGTTGTCCAAAACTTTCTCCATGAAAGACCTGGGAGAAGCAACCTATATCCTTGGGATTAGAATCTATAGAGATAGATCAAAACGGTTGCTTGGTCTTTCACAGTCTACATATATAGACCGAGTGCTAAAAAGGTTTAGCATGTCGGAATCCAAGAAAGGTTACCTTCCCATCAGGCATGGGATCAATCTTTCAAAGTCTATGTGTCCGCACACAGAAGACGAGAGGATTTGCATGAATAAGATTCCTTATGCATCCGTGATAGGATCTATCATGTATGCTATGTTATGTACTAGGCCCGATGTATCGTATGCTCTGAGCGTCACAAGCAGATACCAGTCTGATCTAGGAATGGATCATTGGCCGGCTGTCAAGACAATCCTTAAGTACTTAAGAAGAACTAAGGATGTGTTCCTAATATACGGAGAAAGAGATATGATAATACGTGGGTATACAGATGCCAGTTTCCAGACAGATAAGGATGACTCCAAATCTCAGTCCGGATACGTATTTATTTTGAATGGAGGCGCAATAAGTTGGAAGAGTTCCAAACAAGACACCGTAGCGGATTCTACCACGGAAGCGAAATATATTGGAGCTTCGGAAGCAGCAAAGGAAGCAGTCTGGATCAAGAAGTTTGTCTCAGAACTTGATGTGGTTCCAACCATTGATGAAGCAGTGTCGGTTTACTACGACAACAATGGAGCTATTGCACAAGCAAAGGAACCAAGGGCTCATCAGCGATCCAAACATGTGCTTCGCCGCTATCATCTGATCAAAGAGATTATAAGTAGGAATGACATACAAATTGAGAAAATTCCCACTGAAAGGAATTTAGCGGATCCTTTAACTAAGGCCTTGCCTCAAAGCAAGTTTGAGGGTCATGTTAGAGCCTGTGGTATTGGATACCGTAGCGATTGGCATTAGGCCAAGTGGGAGTTTATTAGTAATATGAGAGAAGTGTCCTAAGGCAATCGCCTTATGATTGTAATCATTTACTTTAATAAATGAATATTCACTATTTGAGTATACATGTTTGTGTATTTGATTGAGATCTTAAACTCATTTACTGAATGTCCGCAATACAATTCACAGCATGAGAGAATTTGTGATGAATTCACAACTAGTGATTATCTCTACATGTGTAATTGTGAAGTATTGAAATTGTCCCTAGTCGATGAATTGATAAATACGGACACTATCAATTCTGTTGAGACTAGCATGGGTTATTCTCAAATCAGCTGATTCTCACTGGCTGGTGACATTGGGATGTCCGGAGATAAACATGAATGCTAGTTGAGGGAACTAGTTCATTGGAGTGACTGGCTGTAAAACTTCATATGGTAGTCTACATATAGACATGTTAATGAAGTTCTTACTGCAGCTTAAGTGCGATGTTCCTTTGACTTGCGGTGTTCAAGTCATCTTGGTCATGAAGACTTATACTTTGACATCTTAAGCAAGCATCTCCAAGGAGGTGTGGACCCAGGATGATTGGGTATAAGCCGAAGTGCTCGAAGATGTTTGAACAACCTACAAAGGATTCACCACTCCTTGCGAGGAGATGTATACCCAAGGCCTATCGTTGGATTGTTACTCGAAGCCTCTGGCCAGAGCATCACATGTTCCGAGTATGAATCTCTCAGAAACATGAGAGTAATTAGAATCGGTTGGACGAGAAAGACATAACTTGGGCTAGGTGTGACGTAGTCAGCCTAGTGGGGACTGACACACATAGACCATGTCCTGAACCAAGTGGGTATAAGATGGTGAAGGGAATGAGGCACGATTCATTAAAGATGCTGAAGGGTTTCAGAATCATTTCTGGGGTCAACCGTTGATCTTTCGATTAATTGGGGATCATGATGTACTACTAGGTGTCACTCATGATCGTTCTATAATTGGTTGATTATAGACGACCAACATAAATCGAAAGACTATTTAGTCACACGCACTACGAGTGATCCGAGGGATTTAAAACGAGTTGAAAATTGTATTTTCCGATCAAGAGAGATAAGTCGAATCTGAATTTTTCAGAGACGCATCGGAAGCATAAAATGGCTAAGTCTTTTGAAGACTTATTGGACGAATTAAATGAGTTTAATTTGTATGGTTTTAGCTTGGGTTTGGCCGGCCAAAGAGGGTCCCCACCCTCTTTGTTTGGCCGGCCACAACAAAAGGGGAAAACCAAATTTTTGGTTCAAATTATAAAATAAACCGAGCGTGGTTTGTTTTATAAAATTATGGATAAAGAAATTTATATAAAGAAATTTATATAAAGAGATTTATTTTTCATCGAAATTAAAATGAACCATGGATTGGTTCATTTTATTTTTTAAAAATCAATAATGGATTGATTTACCATGATAAAGAAATTTATATAAAGAAATTTCTTTCCATAATAGAAAGGGAGACATGGTTGTTTTATTATAAATTAAATTATGATAAAAACTTGGCATGATGGAATAATTCATAGAAAAATTTATATGATAAATTTCTTATGAAAATTTATTCCATAAAAAGGAGACTTGGCGATTGAGAGGCTACTATATAAAGGAACCAAGGCAAGACATGGAGATTAATCTAAGAGATCTAGATATAAGCCCTCTCTCTCTCCTTCTCTCCCTCTCCCTCCTCTAGTACCGCCGGCCCTAAAAGGAGGACCCCTTTGTTGCCGTGAGCTTCATACACCAAGCAGCTGCCGAAGAAGAAGAAGAAGCGGGCGCAACTCCTTCCTTCCTCCCGGAATCATGATTCCGTTCTTCGTTTGGTGGTTAGTCTTCCCATCTCTCTCTTGGTATTCTTGTCGTGCCATTAGAGAATCTAGTAGTTCTTGTCGGCACGAAACTCATGGCTTTGCGAAGTCATCCCGAAGAAAACTCGGCGTGGATGCGAATAGAGGCGGAGCTTCCAAGGGACGCTTACGGTTGGATCTCGTCCCTTCCTTTGAGTTACGCGAGGTATTGAGTAAATTAGTTTACTTTCTGCAAAATTTTAATATATGATCATGTCTACACAATATAAGGTTGCATGCTTAGATGTGTGGTTAAATAATTTAAAAAATTATTTATGCTAAATCTTCCGCTGCACGTAATAAATTTTAAAATTACGAACCCGCATCCTTGTCAACATGCACCTGGTCCCAACAAAAATAATAAAGTATTAAACATGAAATGACGAGACGAATCAACAAGACACATAATTGACATGCAGTTGATCAAAGGAGCATAGGGAAAGATATACCTTTCCGATCACCTCGCGGTCTTCTACCTTATGACCCTCCCTTCGTGGACGTCGTGTGGGTGACGATCTACCGCGATCCGAGATCACCAAGTCCACCAAAAGAGCTCTTCTTCTCACCTTGGCCGAAATAGGAAACCCTAGTTCTAGGGTTACCCTTGCCGCCGGCCCCTTCTTCCTCTCTCCTTTGCGTCGCTGACTGCCAGAGCTGCCGTGAGGCCTCCGGACCAGCAGACCTCCTTGAGAGGAAGGAGAAGAAGATGAAGAAGGAGAGCTTCCTCACCCAAACAGCCCCTTAAAGCCTTCTCCCTCAAGGTTGCGGCGTCGCCGCAACCCTTGGTTATGCCGCCTCCCACCGGTCGTCGACGCCTCGTTCACCCTCGCCGAGCACCGCGCAAGGTAGAGGACTCCTCTACCTTGCTTCTGTGATCCTCAACTGGAGTTTGGTGGAGAAGGAAAAGAGAACCAAGGAGGAGAACTTCTCCTCCTTGTTATCGCCGGCCGAAACCCTAAGAGGGTAGGAGAGAGAGAGAGAGAGAGAGAGAGAGAGAGAGGAGGGAAGCCTAGGGTATCAACTCTTGGATTAATTCATGGTTTCTTGATCTCATAGGGTATTTATATGAATAAGGTAGGAACCAAGAGGAGGAGTTGGTTCTTGGCCTACTAATGGATCTAAACCCGATCCATTAATTAAGATCATTCCACTAAAGGATCTTAATTGAACTTCCTCACCAACCCCCATATTTTCATATGGGCTCCCCATATTACGAGTCATCCATCCCCCCGTGTTTAAGATCTCGAATGCCGTTAATTAATTAAATTACTAATAATTAAATTAATTAACTTCTGGATCCTTGACTAGTATCACTCAACCTTATCATCATACCGGATCAAATCCACCTGCAGGGTTTAGCACGATGAACCTCTTGAGCTCATCAAGGGGGCATCATCATCCTGACTCACTAGGACACGAATTCCATCAATAATCATCGGCACATTATATTATTAATATTATCTCCCAACTTACCGGGTCTATCGATCTAACAGAATAGATCTCGCCCATTGGTAAATCTAAGAAACAATAATTAATAATATATGCCCGATATTATTTCATAATTAAGGGATCGTACTCCATAATATAAACTGAGGTCCTATCCAATTATTGAGTTAGTACAAATTGGATAACCTCGGGTTTCAGTCCTGCTCAATGTACTCAAAGCACACTAGTGTAATTCTATGGTCAAGACCAACCACACCTAATTACACTATAACCATCTCGATGGGTTGTCCAATTCCATCTCAGTTGTGGGCCTCTTATTTATACTAAGTAAGGAACTGATAACACGATCTTCCGTGTGACACCATACACCATGTTATCTACAATGCAAAGTAATTGGACTTCGTGTATGTACTATTATAAACAAACACCTAGTGTAGTTGCGATTCTCTTTTCATAATAAAGATGTTAATATAAAGAAACTCATGTCTTTCAGTATACACATCTTACAATCTCCACTTATACTTAAAGACACTGTTGTTCTCCCACTGCCATACATCTGACTCCCATATCCTCCACATGCCTATTAAAAGCCTTAGCTGGAAGAGCTTTCGTGAAAGGATCTGCCAGGTTGTCCTCTGATGCAATCTTAGCGACAACCACTTCTCCTCGCTTTCGATTTCTCGTATCAGGTGGTTTCTTGTATCAGATGGTGCTTGCGCTCTATGTGTTTACTCGCCTTATAGGCTCGTGGTTCCTTCGAGTTTGCAACTGCATCACTACTATCACAAAAGATTGTGATAGATCTGGGCAAACCAGGAATCACATCCAAGTCTATGATGAAGTTCCTGAGCCATACAGCTTCCTTGGCTGCCTCTGAGGCTGCCACATATTCAGCTTCCATGGTGGAGTCCGCCACGTACTTCTGCTTGACACTCCTCCAAACAATGGCTCCACCTCCTAAAGTAAACACAAACCCTGAGGTAGACTTACTTTTATCCCTGACTGACTGGAAATCTGAGTCTGTATAACTTACAGGGACTAATTGGTCTGCCCGGTAAACCAACATATAATCCCTAGTCCGTCTCAGGTATTTCAATATATGTTTTACCGTAGTCCAATGTCCCTATCCAAGATTACTCTGATATCTGCTAACCATGCCCACGGTAAAACATATATCAGGTCTTGTGCACAACATAGCATACATGAGACTTCCTACTGCCGAAGCATAAGGAATCGCCTTCATTTCCTCTATCTCCTTTGATATTTTCGGATACATCTCCTTGGATAGAGGAACTCCATACCTAAAGGGTAGAAAACCCTTCTTGGAGTTTTCCATGCTAAAACGAGACAAGACAGTGTCAACATATGAAGCTTGGGATAAGCACAACATCCTTTTCTAACGATCCCTTATGACCTTGATCCCAAGGATGTTTCCCGCTTCTCCCAAGTCCTTCATATCAAACTGCTTTGATAGCCAGACCCTTACATCTGATAACACTTTGACATTGTTGCCAATTAACAAAATGTCATCTATGTATAGTACAAGAAACACCATGACATTTCCGTCACATCTTTTGTACACACATGACTCATCTGGACTTTGAGTAAATCCATATGACTGGATAACTTCATCAAACTGGATGTTCCAAGTTCTTGAAGCTTGCTTCAATCCATAAATAGATCGATTAAGCTTGCACACAAGATGCTCTTTGCCCTTTGCAAGGAACCCTTCTGGTTGCTGCATGTAGATGGTCTCCTCAAACTCCAGTTAAGGAAGGCTGTCTTGACATCCATCTGTCATACCTCATAGTCCATATGAGCTGCAATAGATAAGAGAATTTGGATAGACTTAAGCATGGCTACTGGCGAAAAGGTCTCCTCATAATCGATACCCTCTTTCTGAGTGTACCCTTTCGCAACAAGTGTAGCTTTGAAGGTCTCAACCTTCCCGTCTGATCCTCTCTTTCTTTTGTAGATCCACTTACATCCAATGGCTTTTACACCATTGGGTGGTTCTACTAGCTCCCAGACATGGTTAGAATCTATAGATTCTATCTCGGAGTTCATTGCCCTTTGCCAAGAATCTGCATCCTTGTCTTGGAGGGTCTCGTCATAGGTCCAGGGATCCGATTCATTTTTACCAGGGACCAAGTCCGAAGACTCTCCCAGAAACATGAACCTTTCAGGTTGTCTGACAACCCTCCCACTACGATGAGGTACTACCTGTGTATTCTCAGTGACACGCGGTGCAGTAACTTGTGGTGTATGCTCTTGTACAATTGGTCCTAAGGTCGGAACGTCCCCCCTTAACTCTTCAAGCACAAGTCTACTCTTGGGCTTATGGTTCATCACATAGTCCTCCTCTAAGAATCTGGCATTCGTGCTAATGATTACCTTCTGATCCATAGGTCTATAAAATAGACCACTCTTCGTTCCCTTAGGATAGCCCACAAACAAGCGTACTTCTGTCTGAGATTCCAACTTATCAGTATCTCCCTTCAGTACATGTGTTGGATTACCCCAAATCCGAATATGTCCTAGACTAGGCTTTCGCCCAGTCCACAATTCTATTGGAGTAGAAGGGACTGACATAAATGGTACCATATTCAGAATATACGCAGTTGTATCTAGAGCATATCCCCAAAATGAATCAGGCAAGTCTGAATAGCTCATCATTGACCTAACCATTTCCATAAGAGTCCTATTCCTTCTTTCTTCAACACCGTTAACCTTAAATTAACCTAGCTCATCATTGACCTAACCATTTCCATAGAAGGGCTTAAATTGATTTTCACAACCTAGTCTGTCTCACCCAATCTAGTGTTATCAATCACGTTAACCTTATGGGTTTTGTGAGACGGGTTTTAACAGAAGTAAAGATTAAAAAATCATCATTAATTTTGAAAAGTTGAATTAATTTTCAAAAATAGTTTAATTGAATTTTAATTTTGTTTTAAAAAGTAGTTGAATCTAAGATTAATTGAAATTTGTGTTAGATTCAAATCTGACAATAGTAAAGTGAATTTGATTTTCAATAATCGGCTTCCAGGTCTTGGCGAGGCACTAGGCCTTCTTTGGTCGTAGCCTTATTGGATCATCAACCCTTTTCTTGATAAAGCCTTTTATTGAAAATTCATCTTCAAGTTACTCCTTGAAAGATTTTAGTCTAACTAGTTTGGGTTTTGGATCGGTAGCTTCGGCTAGTTCCGCCAAAATGGTTTCCCTAACGTACTATCATCTCACCTTCGTCCAATACTATGTTATTCAAATTTCAATTAAGTCATTTCAGTCCTTAGTCTAACCAGTCCTAGGTCTAAACATGATAATTTACAGAAATAAATAAACAATCAAGCATGCAATTCAAATTACGGAGAAATAAAATGTATCTAATTATAAAAATTGTTTTTAAATTGGCTCCCCCTGGACAAAAGCCATGATAATGATTAGGCAAGATATGAATCTTGTCCTTGGGGATCCAATACTGGTTTGGTCCAGCCTGGTTATTCAAGTAAAGTTTTGGTACCCATGCTTGAATTTTGGGTCTAGATTGTTTCAATCCAGCATAGTATGACTGTTGTCTCGACTTGGTTCGATACCCTAACTCGGATCGATTTAGAACGGATTTCTATTTTCCAAGGATCATGTCAAGACCCTTGGAACCCGAAGTAAATCGTTCTAAAGCCACTCTAAGGTCCTTGACTTGAGTTTTCAAGGAGGAGTTCTCTTTCTCAAGCTTTTTAACTTGAGTAGAGGTTCCTTCTTGAACCTTCTCGGTCAAGGATCTAGAGTCAGCTTCCTCTTTCAGGAGTTTTACATCTTGTCGGAGGGACTCGACTCGGATTTTGGCTTTCGCCAAGTTACGAGATAAGTAAGCAATTAACTTTGATAATTCAACTTCAGAATAACCACTTACCATTATTTTGCTATTTTCCGAAATTGTGAGCCTTCCATCGTCCGGCTCTGATTCCGATCCGGTGTCGATGTCTTCCGAAGCTGTTAAGGCAAGAAGGTTTGATTGTGGGGCCTCTTCTTCTTCTTCGGAGGAAGATTCGTCCCACGTGGCTTGAAGAGCCTTCTTCCTTCGAGTCTTCTTGGCTTCCTTTAGATTAGGGCACTCCGATTTGTAGTGTCCCTTCTTGTTGCATTCGTAGCATGTCACATTTGGTTTGGTCTTCGAAGTTGAAGGTTCAGCTGGATCTTCCTTTCTTCGGCTGGCTTTCCTTTTGTTAGTCTCATGCTTCAACTCCTTGTAGTAGTCCCGGGCTAGCCGAACCAGCTTGGGTCGATCCCCTTCACTTTCTTCTGAGTCTGAGTATGAGTCAGACTTGGGTGCATGTTGAGGCTTTTTCTTGACTACCTTTCCTTGGGGTTTACCTGCAAGAAAAGCAATACCTTTCTCGGCCAAAGTGCAGTTAGTCTGCTCATGTAACTCTAATTCAAAAAACAATTCATCTAATTTTATTTTAGTAAGATCCCTAGAAACCTTGTAAGCATCTACCATAGATGCCCACAGAGTATTTCTTGGGAAAGCATTCAAGGTATACCTGATAAGGTCACAGTTTTCTACCTTGTGACCGATTGTGTGCAAGTCGTTCATCAGCTCCTGGATCCTGGCATGGAGCTGTGCTGCTAACTCACCTTCGTTCATTTTGATTGTGTACAATTTGTTCAGCAGTAGGTCCCTTTTGCTGATTCTGGTGTCGGAGGTGCCCTCGTGCAGTTCAATCAATTTGCTCCAGAGTTCTTTAGCACTATTGAAGGGACCCACCCGGTTAAGTTCTTCTTTGGTTAATCTGCATTGCAGTGTCTGGGTTGCATTTGCATCAGCCTCGATCTTTTTCTTCAGCGAGGCATCCCATTCTGAGTAGTGATGTGCCACTCCTTCAGCGTTCTTGGGGATTTCAAAGCCAGATTGGATAATAATCCATATATCCACCTGAGTTTTCAGGTGGACATCCATCCGACTCTTCTAGTAGGAGAAGTCTTCTCCACAGAAGAGTGGTGGTTAGGCTGTGCTGAAACCCTCTTACATGACCATAATAATTTCTGAAAGAAAACAAAAATAAGGAAACTTTGTCTCAAGACTTGGTCTTGGATTAGTAGTACGGGAATAAAAAATTAATCGAGAAAAAGCGATCGAGTGGTGTTGCACCAACCTCGATTAACGAAAAAAATGTTCGAAAAAGAAAAATAATTTCATAAAAATCCGAAAATACTCTCAAATTGGTGGTTGCACCAAATTTGAGCCACCCGCTCTAATACCACTTGTTGGATTGAATAAAATGATAGAGGGAAGGTGAATATCGTTAAAAACTTTTCGGACTAAGAAAGAGCAAATACGCAGCGGAAAGAAATAAAGTGCACAAGAACACAAGTAGATTGTTTACTTGGTTCGGAGTCGCGGTCGGCTCCTACTCCAAGGCTCACGGTCCTTGACCGTTTACTTTGGACAATTCTATATTCGGAAAGATCTTTACAGATTGAGAGTACAAATATAGAATTTGAAAAACAAATTGCAACACTTTCGTAAATTTAAAACTTTACCGACGCCCGAGATGGATCAAATTTCGAAGCAGAGGGTCGTCGTCGGCGTTGAAATCTCGAAATGGAACTTTGCCGGAGCGCAACGCGTAAGCGAAAGTGTTTGGAGCGTTGGAAAGAATTGATCTTGAAGCCTTGGGGTCGAGCCCCTTTTATAGTGCCCATGGGGTGCCTGATCCGTTGGGGGCAACTGACACGTGCCTTCACCTGCGAGAACCTCAATCCGCAGCTCGGTCAGCGCTTATCCCCTTTGATTCGGCACCTGGGCTGACTGGGGCGCCCGGGACTTCTCGGGCGCCTAAGTTGACCTGGTCCATTAGCTTCGTGGCGGATTTGCTTCGATGACCGCTTTGGCTTTGACCTTGGGCGCCCGGGACCTCCTGGGCGCCTAGCCCAGTGTGGTTCGAAGCAGTCTTGCTTCTTGGCAAGTTTTTGGCCTTGACCTTGGACGCCCGTGACCTCCCGGGCGCCTAGCCCAGTGAACCACCCCACTCCTTTGGGGCGTCTAAGCTGCAGAAACACAATCCTTCAGTCCCTGTAACCAAGGTTAGTTCCAAAACAAACCAAGTAAGAGTGTTAGTCATTATTTACAGCCGTAGCTATCTTGGTTCTGACTTCAGGTCTCCCAAATGGAACCCTAGGTCGAACCGACGCCTACTGTTCCCTCGACGGGGAACGCGTCCTCACCTACTCCTCTCAGGAGAGTTTACCTTTTGCCAACCGGCTCCTCCGGTTGGACTTTTGCCCAATCCACCTGACCAGGTCTTCGTGCCCAACTTCCGGTTAGGTCTTCTTGCCCAACTTCCGGTCAGGTCTTTGGTGCCCAGCCCCTTGCCAGGACTTCATGCCCAGTCCTCGACCATGACTTCTTTGCCCGACTTCCGGTCAGGTCTTCTTGCCCAGTCCTTGAACAAGACTTCTTTGCCCAGCCCTTTGCTAGGACTTCATGCCTAGTGTACCTAGGACTTCTTCCTGCACACTCAGTAAACAAGTTAGATTACAATAACATCTTAACTTCTGAACCCTTTGCCATTATCAAAACCCAGGTTTGACTTAGGTGCGGCCTGCACGAACACATAGGACCACACAGATCAGAATGAATCAGTTCTAACACATCTTTGGCCCTATACCCCTTAGCCTTGAAAGGCCTCTTGGTCATTTTTCCTTCCAAGCAAGACTCACAGGTTAGGAGATCCTCCATCACCAATGAACCCAGGGGCCCATCGGCTATCAACCTTTGAATCCTACTAAGGTTAATATGGCCAAGCCTAAGATGCCAAAGATACGTCTGATTCATCTTAGAAGGCTCTTTTCTCTTATTTGAGTTAGATGATGAGCTATTTATTTCAGTATGCATCATAAGAGGTTTTGGTTCTAGAGTATACAGATTGCCGACCATTGTACATGAACAGATAATCTCTCTATTTCTTTTAATAACAACTTTATTATCAAAAGTAACAGAATATCCATCATTAAACAACTTAGAAACTGAAATTAGATTCTTTCTAAATGAAGGTACATAAAGGCAATATCTCAGAACTAACACTTTATTTCTCTCAAAAGACAAATAAAAAACTCCCACTGCAACCGCTGCCACTCTTGTAGCATCACCCATATAGACCACGATTTCTTCATTAGCTAGTCGTCGGGTTTCCTGGAACCCCTGCAGAGTATTGCAGACATGGTCAGTAGCTCCTATATCTACGCACCAGGTACTGGTAGATAGCACCGCTAAACATGTTTCAACGACTAAGGCTGAAGAAGTACCTTTGTTTTGTCGACGGGGGCAATCCGCCTTCCAGTGCCCAGTTTGCTTGCACGTGAAGCACTTGTCTTTCGGCTTCTTCAAGCCAGTCCGGGGTCCTTGCAATGCTGCTGCCTTCTTGAACCCACCTTGTTTCTTCTTCTTCCGGCCTTTCGTCATAGAAGTAGAAACCTTTTGAGTAACTAAGGCCTGCGAGTTCTGACGAAAGAGGCCCTCTACAGCCTGGAGTTCTCCAGGAGTTCCCCCAACGTATACTCATGCTTGTTCATGTTATAGTTGAGCCAGAACTGCTCAAAACTCCTAGGTAGAGATTGGAGTATTATATCGACCTGGGATTTCCCGTCGATAGCTCCTCCAAGTACCTCAATCTCATTGAGGTGGGCCATCATTTTCAGGACATGATCCCTAACAGGTGTCCCTTCGACCATAGTGGTCGTCATCAGATTTTTCATTGCCAGCTGCCTAGCTGCCCAATTCTGGTGTCCGAAGAGCTCCTTAAGGTTCAGCATTATGTCACCAGCAGTGGGCATGGCCTGATGCTGATGTTGCAGCATATTCGACATAGATGCCAGAATGTAGCACCGCGACATCTCATCTGCCTTGACCCAATTCTTGTAACGCTCCTTATGCCCTTCACTAGAATCGTCTCTACGCTTTTCCGGACATTCCTCGAAGAGTACAAATTTGTACTCTTCAACAGTGAGGACAATGTCAAGGTTCCTCTTCCAGTCTATGTAATTTGGACCAGTAAGTTTGTTGTCCTTTAGAATTGTTGCTAGTGGAGCAAAAGCCATTATGAAAATCCTGAGAATCACAATACACTACTTTAGAAATCAAAAATAAATAGATTCCTCAAAATAATTAATTTTCAAAATCAACCAACATCTCAAACACAAAGAATTTGCATGCCACGTTAGTGTGAACATATACAAACTCTACATTCGTTAGAGAAGGTTTTACCCATCAGTCTTACTATCTTGTCAACCTAACTTTTTGACAAGTAAGACTAATAGTTGGTCAACTTTGGCCCTACAATTTATTAGCAGTGACCCCGTTGGGCAGGATACTAATAATGTTGGTGCCGGAAGCACCATATCGAACCTTGTTTTGATATTGGCAAAGGATTCAAAGTTAAGTACTATTTGTGATCTAATAAGGTTACTCAAGTGTGCAGGAAAGCCCTAGTTAATCTAAGCAAGAAGTCCTGGCCGCGGGCTAGGCAACTAAGACCTGACCAAGGGTTGGGCACTAAGTCCTGGCCGAGGGCTGGGCACCTAAGACCTGACCAAGGGTTGGGCACTAAGTCCTAGCCGAGGGCTGGGCACCGAAGACCTGGTTCGAGGAATTGGGCACTAAGTCCTGACCGAGGGCTGGGCACTGAAGACCTGGTTCGAGGTAGGCATTAAGACCTGACCGAGGGCTGGGCACCGAAGACCTGGATCGAGGAATTGGGCACTAAGTCCTGGTCACGGACTGGGCACGAAGACCTGGTGAGTAAAGCTAGGCAAAAGTCCAACCGAATGAGCCGGTTGGCAAAAGGTAAACTCTCCTAAGAGGAGTAGGTGAGGATGCGTTCCCCGTTGAGGGAACAGTAGGCGTCGGTTTGACCTAGGGTTCCATTTGGGAGACCCGAAGTTAGAACCAAGATAGCTACGGCTGTAAATATTGACAATATTCTTGCTTTGGTTGTTTTGGAACTAACCTTGGTTGCAGGACCGAAGGAGTGTGTGTCTGCAGCTCAGAATGCCCCAAAGGAAGGGGTAAGAAGCTGGGCTAGGCGCCCGGGAGGTCCCGGGCGCCCAAGGTCAAAGCCAAACAAGCAAAGAAGCAAGAACGCTTCGAAATCACACTGGGCTAGGCGCCAGGAGGTCCCGGGCACCCAAGGTCAAAGCCAAAGAGTAATCATAGCAAAATCAGCCACGAAGCCAGCGGACCAAGTCAAGCTAGGCGCCCTGGAGGTCCCGGGCGCCCCAGTCAGCTCCAGAGGCCGAGTCGAAGGGGATAAGCGCTGACCAAGCTGCGGATTGAGTTGTCCGCAGATGAAGGCACATGTCAGGCGCCCCCAGGAGCACTATAAAAGGGGCTCGACCCCAAGGCTTCAAATACACAACTTTCTAACACCCCCAAGCTTTTCGTTCAAGCGCTCTGCTCCGGCAAACTCTGATCTCGAGATTCCAGCACCGACGATAACCCTCTGCTCCGAAGTACGATCCACATCGGGCGTCAGTAACGAAAAGTGTAACTTTTTTATTTACTGTAATATTCTTGTACCAAAATCTGTAAACCTTTGCGCGATTATAGAATTGCCCGTAGTAAACGGTCAAGGACCGTGGGCCTTGGAGTAGGAGCCGACCGCGACTCCGAACCAAGTAAAAGACTTGTGTTCTTTGTGTGATTGTTTTGTTTTCCGCTGCATTTACTCTTTCCTTAATCCGAAGAAAAAGTTTTAACGATATTCACCCCCCCCTCTATCGTTTCTCTCGAACCATCAAATAATTGTATCTAAGTGTTTACCAATGCATGACACTAAGGGAACTATTTAGGATTATGTGCTTTCCGTTGGGGAAGTCCACACGCTCTTCAATAATCCCCTATAATCTTTTCTGAACTTGTGATCCGCAGAATAAGCCTATCTGTTATGGAGGAAGGCACTCAGAACCAATGCGCGGGCTTGTTTGCATCACATATCAGATTGCAATGGAGGTCGTGGGACCCTTTAAGGTCCCTCTCCCACTTAATAATTTATCTTGAGAAATTTTCTAGCACAACCACACAACCATGCACATAACCAATCAACATGAAAAAAAACATAGAGAAAATCCTAGATTTTCCAACTTTCATAGCCCTTAGTCTCTAATGCGCCTCTAGTCGTGTCGTCACTTCGTCTGCTCCTCCCTTCCTTTTGTGCAAGCTACCTCAAGGGATTTCCACGCCGAAATGACTAGCTAATTATTTACATCATCGATCCTATACTCCTCGAGGGAGTGTACAAGAAATCTAGATCAACTGAAAATAAATAACTCGTCTAAACATGCGCCGTATTTAATTACAAAAATTAAATACCTAGCCTCGTCAACCCCGAGGATTAATTAATTACAAAAATATGCAAACCAATCACACAACACATATTTGGCCATGAAGTTGGAATCTCGTGCTTGCAACACAAAGTTAGCCTACGCACATCCACGCATCATCTAGCAAAATAAAATGTATGAATTGCAAAAATTATCAAATCCTAAACACACAAAGTCGGAAACCTCAACTCTGATACCAATTGTTGGGTATGGCTTGGCGGGTTTCCTTAGCGAATACCTGGTTGATCCGAGAGACCTCTCCATGCCTACAGATTAAAATTTAATCCGAATGGAGACCCGTCTCCCATTGACCGTCTCGTGCCGTATCAAACAATCCAAATTACAACTTAGCCAATTACCAAAATCGGCCTTGTCATTTACTCGGTCGTTCGACCGCAGAAAAGGCGACAAGATTATCGTTAGCTTTTGTGTTTATGGTCGAGGTCCAGTTAATAATTTATTCATAAAGATATGAACTCAAAATAATAAGCTATTAAACATGAAATGACGAGACGAATCAACAAGACACATAATTGGCATGCAGTTAATCACAGGAGCATAGGGAAAGATATACCCTTCCGATCACCTCGTGGTCTTCTACCTTATGACCCTCCCTTCATGGGCGTCGTGTGGGGGCCGAGCTACCGCGATCCGAGATCACCAAGACCACCAAAAGAGCTCTTCTTCTCACCTTGGCCGAAATAGGAAACCCTAGTTCTAGGGTTACCCTTGCCGCTGGCCCCTTCTTCCTCTCTCCTTTGCGCCGCCGACTCCCGGAGCCGCCGTGAGGCCTCCGGACCAGCAGAGTTCCTTGAGAGGAAGGAGAAGAAGATGAAGAAGGAGAGCTTCCTCACCCAAACAGCCCCCTTAAAGCCTTCTCCCTCAAGGTTGCGGCGCCGCTGCAACCCTTGGTTGCACCGCCTCCCACCGGCCGCCGACGCCTCATTCACACTCGCCAAGCACCACACAAGGTAGAGGACTTCTCTACCTAGCTTCTGTGATCCTCAGCTGGAGTTTGGTGGAGAAGAAAAAGAGAACCAAGTCATTGTTATCGCCGACCGAAACCCTAAGAGGGTAGGAGAGAGAGAGAGAGAGAGAGAGAGAGAGGAGAGGAGGGAAGCCTAGGGTATCAACTCTTGGATTAATTCATGGTTTCTTGATCTCATAGGGTATTTATAGGGATAAGGTAGGGACCAAGAGGAGGAGTTGGTTCTTGGCCCACTAATGGATCTAAACCCGATCCATTAATTAAGATCTATTCCACTAAAGGATCTTAATTGAACTTCCTCACCAACCCCCATTTTTTCATATGGGCTCCACATATTACGAGTCGTCCATCCCCCCATGTTTAAGATATCGAATGCCCGTTAATTAATTAAATTACTAATAATTTAAATTAATTAACTTCTGGATCCTTGACTAGTACCACTCAACCTTATCATCGTGCTGGATCAAATCCACCTGCAAGGTTTAGCACGATGAACCTCTTGAGCTCATCAAGGGGACACATCATCCTGACTCACCAGGACACGGATTCTGTCAATAATCATCGGCACATCATATAATTAATATTATCTCCCAACTTACCGGGTCTATCGATCTAACAGAATAGATCTGGCCCATTGATAAATCAAAGAAACAATAATTAATAATATATGCCCGATATTATTTCGTAATTAAGGGATCGTACTCCATAATATAAACTGAGGTCTATCAAATTATTGAGTTAGTACAAATTGGATAACTCGGGTTTCGATCCTGCTCAATGTACTCAAAGCACACTAGTGTAATTCTATGGTCAGACCAACCACACCTAATTACACTACAACCATCCCGATGGGTTATCCAATTCCATCTCGATTGTGGGCCTCTTATTTATACTAAGCAAGGAACTGATAACACGATCTTCCATGTGACACCACACACCATGTTATCTACAATGCAAAGTAATTGAACTTCGTGTATGTACTATTATAAACAAACACCTAGTGTAGTTGCGATTCTCTTTTCATAATAAAGATGTTCATATAAAGAAACTCATGTCTTTCAGTATACACATCTTACATCCTATGCATCTCAACCCAATCTAGGTTGTCAAACAAGTTAATCCTAATGTGCTTGTGAGATGTTGGCTTTTAAATCCATAGGAGCATGCAAACTAGGGTTAAACCTAAGCTAAGTTCATGTCGAAGAAAGACCCTAGTTTTGAAGGGGTTGTTTTAAAGTTAAAATAAAACTAAGTAACGAAAAATTCAATGTAACAAATTTTGAAAGCAAAGTTTTGAAATTTGTAAAAAAGTTTTTGAAACCATTTTAAAGAAAAAAGATTCGATGTTCGAATTCAAATCAAAATTAAATATTTGAAATCCTACTCTACTAAGTGCATACCAAGCTGCCTTCTTAATGAAGTAAACTCGAACTCAGGTAAAGGTTTAGTGAAAATGTCTGCTAAGTTAGATTTGGACTCTACATGTTGAAGGACAATTTCACCCCTAGCTACGTGGTCTCTAACAAAGTGATGTTTCACTTCTATATATTTAGTCCTAGAGTGGTGGATTGGGTTTTTAGTAAGGTTTATTGAACTAATATTATCAATAAAGGCCTTAGTACTGGTATAGTCTAGATTAAAATCCTTAAGGATATGCATCATCTATAAGAGTTGAGCTATACATTCCCCTAATGCAACATACTCTGCTTCAGTTATAGATAAGGCAATATAATGTTGCTTTCTACTGCACCAACTAACTAGACTCTGACCCAGCAATTGACAACTTCCACTTGTACTTTTTCTATCAAGTTTACAACCCACATAGTCTGAGTCAGAAAACCTGATAATTTAAAATTGGATGTTCTTACATAGATGTTATCTATCCTGAGTCCTTTTAGGGTAACTTTTGAGTCTCGTAGGTTCCTAATCAGGCTGTCTTGGTTGGTAAAGGTAACTAAGTATACAGTATCATAGACCTGACTAATACTGAGTAAATTAAATTTAAAACAGCCAACCAAAAGGATCTTTTTGATAGTAAAATCGGAGCTCAGTTCAATGTTACCTGAACCGATTACCTTAAGTGTAGCGTTGTTGCCAAATTCTACTGTTCCTAGGTCCTTGTATTTTAGTTTGGTGAAATTTGACTCATCTCCAGTCATATGTCTGGAGCACCCACTATCCAACATCCAATGGTCCAAGTCTTTATTTTCCTATACATAAGTGGCTTAGTTTGGATCCAATTTAGTAGAAGTACAGGATAGGTTGTTCAAGTTCACTTGCCTAATCTATCTCACCTAATTTAAGTGACTATACATGTTGTGTAACACCCCAAAATTTCCCCCATATGAAATACTATGAATTCATGAAACATTTTTATGAAATGTTATGATGGGCTTGGTTTAATGGCTTGATATGGATTAGTGCAAAATGTGATAAAAAGAAAGTGTAGAAAGGAGGAAGCAAGGATCGAACCTTGAACCTCCTAGTTACACTAATCATGTCATAACCAACGCACCAAGCCATGTTTCATGTAGAGAGAATAAGAAACATGCTTGTTAAGGCTAGGGAAGTGAAGAGACATGTCTCTTCATGAGAAAAGTATAAATAAGAGAGGGAGAGGTTGGAATAACATCTTCTCTTCTTCTTCCTCACTCTCCCCACTGAAACTCATCTTCTTCTCCCTTTCAATTTTCGAAAAAAATACACCCTAGGGTTCTAACCCTAGGGAATTGGAAGGAAGAAGACCATCCAAAGATCTTGCCCTCTACTAGGGCCAAAGGTTCTAGGGAAGTGCTAATAAGGAGAACACTCACCCTCCTTCAACCAAGGGTACTCTAAAGGTTTAGAGAAAGTGAAAGTCAAGCGAAAGGATGTAAGTATCCCCTTGCCTACAGTGTAATAGTTGTGTGTGATTCTTTTGCTTTTGTGGTTTTCGAAAATGGGGGGTTTTCCCCTTTGTAAGTTTCGGCCACCCCTTAAGGGGAGGCCTTGGTTACTCCTTGATACAAGAGAAGACCCCTTGAGACTTAGGGTATATACGTATGTTGATTTTCTTCATGATGTTATGAACAAAAACTAGGGTTTTACCCTTGTGTAAGTTTCGGCCAAGGCAAGGAATTTAGGGGTTTAAGAGTTGAATTTCTCTAGGATGTATTTTATATTTAGTGTATTATATGATAGTGTAGACAAGGTGTTTGTATAAATGTTTGGTTACAAAAACCCAACTTTTTCCCTACCCTACAAGTTTTGGCCAACCCTAGAGGGATTAGGGTTTAGGGTTGCATAATTATCCTATGATGTAATCTATGTTTAATAAGTCGCATGATATGTATGTGAGATGTTTGTGTAAATGCTTGTATGAAGGTTGATTCAAAAACCCTAATTTCCCCTACCCTACACATTCGGCCAACACCCTAGAGTTAGGGTTTGCGAAGGTTAAAACACCTATAGGATATGCTTATGTTTGGGGATAATGATACGTATATGCATGTGATGTTTAAATGGAAGGTTTGATTTGAAAACTAAGTTTTCCCCTAGCATGATTTTCTGCCAAGGCATGATATATTAGGTTTGTGAAAGTTGATTACCCCATGATGTATGCTATGCTTAGTATGATACATGATGTATATATATATGATGTTTGTATGGGATGTTTGATGTCAAAAACCTAAGCTACCTCTACCCTTGACTTTCGGCCAAAACCTTAGGTTTAGGGTTAAGAAGAACTCAATTAACTCATGAAGCATGCTACCACTTCTTATGACATGAATATGATTTATGTGACCAATCTTGTCATATATAAGTATGTGTAAGTGGTTGAAATATGATGTATGTATGAGCATGTTAATATAGCCCATGGGGCACCCTTTATGAATTGCATGTGATGTGTATGATAAAATGCTTGAAAGGATACTCCACTAAGTATGGGATCAAGAGCACCCCTTATGTTGTGTGGTGTGTCCCTACGGGATCATGAGCACCCTTGAAGAGTGGTGTGTCCCTTAAGAGTGGATTGGAGTACTCCTTAGCATATATGTAAAAGCATGATAAGTATTTTACTTTAGAAGTTGTGTACCCGACTCGGAAGGGGGTCGTTAAACAAATCCGGGGTGCATGTTAACGTAAGGTCATGGCTCCGGTAGGACGGAAGGGTCCTGCTCTAATTGGTTGGTGGCTCGCTACCCCAATTCATTAGGGAACGCGCAATAGGTAACGCGCGATATGTGGTACACAACTGGGCCCTATATGATATGGATGTATTTTTAAGTAATACCTTTATGGAATTGTTTTGAAAACATTCATTGAAAACATTTATTATATGTGAAGGGTATGCTTAAGGTACTTTATACTGCATGCTTAGAAACTTGGTTGTTTAGTATGCTTTGATGAACTCATGCTTATGATTTGTTATGTGTACATGTTGTATTCCTTCGTATGGATTTTGCGAGTAGGACATGATCCTTACTAAGCATTTGTGCTTACTAGTTTATGTGTTGTCTTATGCTGCAGATAAGGGTAAGGAACCCTTAAACTAAAGGAAGAGGCAAGAGGCTGAAGATGTATGGGGTGGTGGCTCGGGAAAGAAAGATTCTTATATCTACTTTATTATGCTTATGTTATGCTCCTTGACAATGAATGTTAGTGATTAGGATTGATATTGCATGATGGTGATTACACTTGGAATTTTCATATACTTGATTTTGTTTGATTATATTATGGTTTGAAATAATATGTGAATCTATCATGTTATGGAATAACTCTTGATTAAAATATTTCAAATGATGTTCTAATGATTCAAGCATGATATTTAATTGACATGTACTGGCAAGTATGCTTAGCACTTGTAAATATCACTTGATAGTTTTAGACAAGCATGCTCAGCACTTAGTCCTTGCCCTCTTACTTTTATTGTATGTCAAAATTTCATTATATGGATGAATGACTAGTACGTAACCCCGCCCCGAGAGTAGATATAAGGGCGGGCGTTACAGGTTGGTATCAGAGCAAGTTTCCCCTCCACCACACACACATCAAGCTTCATCCTGCCGCTTCCAAGTAAGAGATCCTAACCTCGCTTTACTTTATTTCATGTACAGTAATGATTATATGGAGATGATTAATGCTTGCATAACTAGCATAACCAATGAAAGTAGTGTTAACTCTTATGTGGTCATTTATCACCTGTATGATAGATATGACTAGAGGACGTAGCAATCGGGGTAATGAGACAGCACCCCCACCTAATATGATGCAAGTGATCACAGATCTGCAGCGTCAGGTCACTGAACAACAGCAGATAATAAGCACTCTGATGACCCAACAGGGGAACACTGCAACCCCGCAGGGAAGTCAGAATGCGATACCTACTGAGCCTCCAACTGCACAGGCACCCCCGGACACTCCAGCCCGAGGAGTCCGACAGGAGGCCTATCTGATTCAGTGGCAGAGACTGAAGCCGGAAAAGTTCTCTGGCACCTGCGAGCCCTGGGACGCCCAGGCCTGGCTCAAGACAGTTGAGAGCACAGTGGAATTATTAGACTGGCCCGAGCATGAGAAAATTAAATGCGTCTCGTTCTGCCTCATGGCGACGCCAGGATGTGGTGGGAACGGGTAAAAGCTAGAAGGTCAGTGGACCAGATGAAGTGGAAGGACTTCGAGTCCGAATTTCTGGAGGAATTCTTTAATATGCGAGTCACAAACAGGCACTTTGATGAGTTCACTGAATTCCAGCAGGGAAATCTCTCAGTCAACGATGCTGTTAAGCAATTTAACTGACTGGCACGATTATGTCCGGAGTTGGTCAGTACAGAGAAAGAAAGGGTCAATTAATGCTCAAGATGCTCAGGCCCGAGATAGCTCTGAATGTAGCTGGCGGCGTTAATAGGCCCCAGACTGCAGAGGAGTTGTTCAGCAGCGCCCTTATTACCGAGCATTATCTGAAGAATATTAACTAGCAGAACCAAGCACTGACCGCCAGCAAGAGTCAGAATCAGTCGGGAGGTCAGAAACCTCCGAATAGCAACCCCCACTGGAAAAATAACCACAACGGAAAGAGGAAGCCATGGAATAAATCTGCCAGTGGTTATTTAGGCAAGAAGCCTAAATATCCCTAATGTGCCACTTGTGGGAAGATGCACCAAGGGACATGCCTTTTATGCGCCAGGAGATACTTTACTTGCGGAAAGGAAGGACACATGGCCAGAGAGTGTCCTACTGCAGCCAAAGCACCTCAGCCGCAGTATGTTCAGTACAAAGGTGCTCCTCCCCAGTTACACCTGATGCAGGCAGCTATAGATGGTACTCATATATGCCAGGGGAGATTAGAGGCTCCGCCTGCCATGACAAATGCCAGGGTTTTCTCTCTTACGAAAGAAGACGTGGCGACTGCCTCTACCGTTGTCACAGGTCAGATATTTATTTACAGTCAGTATGCTACTGTTTTATTTGACACTGGGGCAACACATTCGTTTATCTCTATGCAATATGCCAAAAGAAAGGATATGTCACTGCAAGATTTAGACTGCAAATTTCTGACAACACTGCCCTCGGGTGAGGTGATGCCCTCTACCCAAATGCTACGTGCCGCACCAATCAGAATCGCAGATAGGGAACTCTACTGCGATCTGATAGTGCTTGATATGTCAGATTATGATGTGATATTGGGCATGAATTTCTTGAACAAATATGGCGCCTCTATTGAGTGCCGTAAACGAAGGGTTATCTTCCGACCTGAGGCGGAAATTCTATTCGAATTTATCGGAGAGCCGAAGAAGAGGATAAGCAAATTCTTGTCGGCTCTGAAAGCAAGGAAGATGTTAGAAAAGGGGTGCTCTGGATTTCTAGCTCATGTGGTTGATACCAGCCCTATGGAGGGCCCGAAGCTAGAAGACGTCAAAGTCATATGCAATTACCCAGAGGTATTTCCCGATGACTTACCAGGGTTAGCACCTGAAAGAGATATAGAATTTGCAATTGAGTTGGTTCCTGGTATTAACCCCATTTCTAAGGCACCGTACCGTATGGCGCCGACGGAATTAAAGGAATTACAGGGACAGTTACAGGAGCTGCTTGACAAGGGACTCATCCGCCCTAGTCATTCTCCCTGGGGAGCTCCCGTACTGTTCGTGAAAAAGAAGGATGGGTCGATGCGAATGTGTATCGACTATCGGGCGTTGAACAACATGACGATCAAGAACAGGTACCCTCTACCCAGGATAGATGACCTGTTCGATCAACTGAAGGGAGCCACGGTTTTCTCTAAGATTGACCTGAGATCTGGTTATCACCAAGTCAGGGTGAAAAAGGAGGATATACCGAAGACGGCTTTCCGAACCAGATACGGACATTATGAGTTCGTAGTTATGTCATTTGGAGTTACCAATGCTCCAGCTATGTTTATGGATTTAATGAATCGGGTATTCTCGGCATTCCTCGACAGATTTGTCATCGTCTTTATCGACGATATTCTTATATATTCGAGAACTCCCGAAGAACATGCTGAGCACCTGAGTATAGTACTACAGATTCTTCGGAAGGAACAACTGTATGCTAAATTTTCCAAATGCGAGTTCTGGCTCGATCAAGTATCATTCTTGGGACATGTTATCTCCAAGGAAGGAGTAATGGTGGACCCAATTAAAATCGAAGCTGTGAGTAACTGGACCAGACCCAAGAATGCCAGTGAAATCAGAAGTTTCCTCGGGCTAGCAGGCTATTACAGAAAATTCGTAGAGAACTTCTCTCGGATTGCAGCCCCTATGACAGCTCTTACAAAGAAGGACAAGAAATATGTATGGACCGAGGAATGTGAAAAGAGCTTTACGGAACTGAAAAGGAGGCTGACTAGCGCTCCAATATTGACTCTTCCAGAGAGCGATATGGGTTTCGATATGTACAGCGACGCATCCAAACTTGGACTCGGAGCTGTGCTTATGCAAAATGGGAAGGTAATTGCCTATGCCTCTAGGCAACTGAAGGAACATGAAAGAAATTACCCTACCCATGACTTAGAGTTAGCAGCGGTAGTCTTTGCACTGAGAATATGGAGGCACTACCTATATGGAACTCAGTGTAAAGTTTATACAGATCACCAGAGTCTGCGATATTTCTTCACCCAGAAAGATCTGAATATGAGACAGCGCAGATGGCTTGAATTGGTCAAGGATTATGACTGTGAGATCCTATACCATCCGGGAAAAGCCAACAAAGTAGCCGATGCTCTCAGTAGAAAATCATGTGCTGCTTTGATGTCTTTATCAGCTTTGTCACAACCCTTATGGGAAGAAATTATGAATTACGGGATTGAACTCATAGCAGGACAATTGTCCACCCTGATGATTGCGCCGACATTATTCGACGATATTCTGGAAAAGCAGAATCATGATCCGAGTCTTCAGAGAATCAAGAAAGAAGTTCTCGAAGGCAAGGACGATGGATGATGGATTTAGGATTTCGGACAGCGGAGTCTTATATCTTCGGGATCGATTATGTGTTCCCGACGACTCCGACTTACGGACAAGGATTCTCGAGGAAGCTCACGGAACACCTTATGCGATGCATCCTGGGTCTACCAAGATGTATCAAGATCTGAAGAGCAAGTTTTGGTGGTCCGGTATGAAGCGAGATGTAGCCCACTATATCAGTATGTGTTTGACCTGCCAGAGGGTCAAAGCAGAACACCAGAGGCCTGGAGGAGTTTTGCAACCTCTGTCTATTCCCGAGTGGAAATGGGAAGACATCTCCATGGATTTCATCTCTGGGCTACCAAGAACGACGAATGGATATGATGGCATATGGGTTATTGTGGACAGACTCACCAAGTCTGCCCATTTTCTGGCCATCAGGATGACCCACTCAGTAGAGCAGTTGGCTCAACTGTACGTCAAGGAAATTATCCGACTGCACGGAGTTCCCAAGACCATTATCTCTGATAGGGGATGGTCGATTTACTTCAGATTTTTGGGGACACGTGCAGAAGGCTCTTGGCACGAAGTTGAAATTCAGTACGGCCTTTCACCCCCAGACTGACGGGAAGACTGAAAGAGTGAATCAGATACTAGAGGACATGTTGTGAGCTTGTGCCTTGGATTTCAAGGGAAGCTGGTGTCGATACCTGAGCCTGGCAGAGTTTGCTTATAACAACAGTTATCAGGCTACTATTGGGATGGCACCGTACGAAGCACTATACGGAAGGAAATGCAGATCTCCTATATGCTGGCTTGAGAGTGGTGAAAAGAAGGAGATGGGACTTCGGACTGATATTATAGATGAAACCACTCAGGCTATAAAGAATATCCGCCAGAGGATAGAGACTGCTCAGAGCCGACAGAAAAGCTACGCTGACAAGCGACGCAGACCACTAGAGTTTGAGGTTGGGGATTCAGTATTCCTGAAAGTGGCCCCTATGAAAGGGGTGATGAGATTCGGGAAGAAAAGGAAGCTGAGTCTGAGATATGTGGGACCGTATCAAATTCTGAGACGGGTAGGCAAAGTGGCCTACGAACTGGAGTTACCGCCAGAAATGTCGGCTATCCACAATGTCTTCCATGTATCAATGCTCAGGAAATGTATCTCTGATGTGAATCAGGTGATAGAGTCCCAACCAGTACAAGACCAAGAGAACCTAAGTTCCGAACGCCGACCTATTCAGATCCTAGATCGGGAAGTTAAAAAGCTAAGGAACAAAGAAGTACCCTTAGTAAAGGTTCTGTGGCAGAACGAACAATTCGAAGAAGCCACATGGGAACGAGAGGAGGCAATACGATTAAAGTATCCGAAATTATTTTAAAGTTCGGGACGAACTTTTTATAAGGTATGGAGGATTGTAACACCCCCAAAATTTCCCCCATATGAAATACTATGAATTCATGAAACTTTTTTATGAAATGTTATGATGGGCTTGGTTTAATGGGCTTGATATGGATTAGTGCAAAAATGTGATAAAAAGAAAGTGTAGAAAGGAGGAAGCAAGGATCGAACCTTGAACCTCCTAGTTGCACTAATCATGTCATAATCAACGCACCAAGCCATGTTTCATGTAGAGAGAATAAGAAACATGCTTGTTAAGGCTAGGGAAGTGAAGAGACATGTCTCTTCATGAGAAAAGTATAAATAAGAGAGGGAGAGGTTGGAATAACTTCTTCTCTTCTTCTTCCTCACTCTCCCACCGAAACTCATCTTCTTCTCCCTTTCAATTTCCGAAAAAATACACCCTAGGGTTCTAACCCTAGGGAATTGGAAGGAAGAAGACCATCCAAAGATCTTGCCCTCTACTAGGGCCAAAGGTTCTAGGGAAGTGCTAATAAGGAGAACACTCACCCTCCTTCAACCAAGGTACTCTTAAAGGTTTAGAGAAAGTGAAAGTCAGCGAAAGGATGTAAGTATCCCCTCGCCTGCAGTGTAATAGTTGTGTGTGATTCTTTTGCTTTTGTGGTTTTCGAAAATGGGGGTTTTTCCCCTTTGTAAGTTTCGGCCACCCCTTAAGGGAGGCCTTGGTTACTCCTTGATACAAGAGAAGACCCCTTGAGACTTAGGGTATATACGTATGTTGATTTCTTCATGATGTTATGAACAAAAACTAGGGTTTTACCCTTGTGTAAGTTTCGGCCAAGGGCAAGGAATTTAGGGGTTTAAGAGTTGAATTTCTCTAGGATGTATTTTATGTTTAGTGTATTATATGATAGTGTAGACAAGGTGTTTGTATAAATGTTTGGTTACAAAAACCCAACTTTTTCCCTACCCTACAAGTTTCGGCCAACCCTAGAGGGATTAGGGTTTAGGGTTGCATAATTATCCTATGATGTAATCTATGTTTAATAAGTCGCATGATATGTATGTGAGATGTTTGTGTAAATGCTTGTACGAGGTTGATTCAAAACCCTAATTTCCCCTACCCTACACATTCGGCCAACACCCTAGAGTTAGGGTTTGCGAAGGTTAAAATACCTATAGGATATGCTTATGTTTGGGGATAATGATACGTATATGCATGTGATGTTTAAATGGAAGGTTTGATTTGAAAACTAAGTTTTCCCCTAGCATGATTTTCGGCCAAGGCATGATATATTAGGTTTGTGAAAGTTGATTACCCATGATGTATGCTATGCTTAGTATGATACATGATGTATATATATATGATGTTTGTATGGGATGTTTGATGTCAAAAACCTAAGCTACCTCTACCCTTGACTTTCGGCCAAAACCTTAGGTTTAGGGTTAAGAAGAACTCAATTAACTCATGAAGCATGCTACCACTTCCTATGACATGAATATGATTTATGTGACCAATCTTGTCATATATAAGTATGTGTAAGTGGTTGAAATATGATGTATGTATGAGCATGTTAA